>JAGDQP010003111.1:6113-42097 GCA_022664845.1 Lepisma saccharinum
TTGAAATAGTAGAATAATTTGGAGATTTTTTTAAAAAAAAGCTTTTTCTTTCACCTTTATTTCAAATATGTATTGGTCTATCTAAAGCAATATTACAACAATTAAAGTAGCAAAAAGATTGACCTTTAATACAATAGTGTCCCCGGTGAATGAGTGGTTAAGCTCGTAGCCTTGTAATCAAGGTGTCCCGGGTTCGAATCCAGGTGGGTACACAGTGGTTCGGATCCCACGTTAAACTGTAGGTTCCATCCTCAGGATGTCATCATCATACCATGGAAGGAAATGGCAAACTATCGTGGGTTCACCATGCCCAGGGATCTTCGGGTCAAAGACCTGCTTTCGGGCAGAACACCTATCATCTTCATCATTAATACAGTATCGAGTAAATAAAATCTATAACAGAAAATAAGTAAAGGAAATGTAATCCGTCTTCAAACTGATTTGCCGAAACACAGTTCTGGTACGTTCGACCTACTTTAGTTTATTTAGACTGTTTAATGTTGCCTGCTTGTACAAAAATCAGAACAAATATTTATTTATTAATTCTGTAGATATATGAGAAACGGGAATATGATTCACTTACAAAATTTTCGAAGTGAAACTACTACAATTTCTTGAAAAATGTATATCAGTAATTATATTTTAAATGACATCTTCATAACAAAAGAAATAACTTCTTCTCTCGCCTCGCGCTGATGTGAAACAGCTCATTTACTTCAATGTCTCGCGAAAGTCTCGCCCCATTTCTAGCAGGGAAACGCGAGTGTTTTTCATCCGCAGCGAGATAAATCCGCTCTCGCCTCGCGCTGATGTGGAAAGCCCAATTGCTCGCAATGTATTTCTAAACCACGTGAGAGTTGTCCGCTTCTCTCTCGCGCGTATGTGAAAGCGCCCTAAGTGTCAAATTATAAAGTTCTTTCGAAACTCTGGTAGTTAACAATGAATTTGATGTTGATTATCTTTTCCCAGTGTAGAACAACGTGTTGAAAAACTACGCAAGTATTGGTCTGAGAATCGAACTCGGATCCTGTATTGCAAACCAAGAAAACTACAAGTAAGCAACAAGGCCCATTAATATTTCAATTATGATGAGCCCCAAGAGAATCCATTGATGAGCCGTTCCGACCGAACTGAATAAAGACAAGGAATGGATCTCCTTGACGTACTTGACACTAGTACAACACGCATGGAAGCAGATCCATTCATTTCACAGTAATTGTCAAACCAGCACAATTTAATCGAAACTAACGTCACGAGAGAGAGAGAGAGAGAGAGAGAGAGAGAGAGAGAGAATGGTCTGCTGAAATAATATAGTCCAGTCTAATATATAACAAATTGAAATCATTAGCGTCGGAACAGACAGTAAAAAGAAATAAGAAAAGTATCTAATGCAGTAAAAAGGTAAGCTTTTGTATGGGCCATTCTAGTACCTTTGACTTCGGCTCGTCACGATTATGTTGTGAATGCACTGAATTTTGAATTTGAATTTATTTTAAGGCCTTTAGGGAACTATGGCTCAGTCCGTATAGATGATGATGGGATGAATTGGTGGAAGGAAGAAAATGGGAGGAAATCCACGCACACAGTGTTTGTCCACCACAAAGCCCAAATGGCATGATCACGGTTCTATCCGACCACCCCTAGCACCAGAGGTAAGCGTTCTACCAACTAAGCCACCATGGCCACTTCTCAATGTACTGCTAGTTAAAATCTACAAATATCCCTGTCCCTGTTGGGATTCGAACCCGTTGCCCCTAAGTCATTGGCCTGATGCCAGGAATTCAATCTGTCGTTTCTTGAATGAACAGATTGACAGAGGGGTAGTTGGGTACCCCCCCCCAAAAAAAAATCAAGTGTGCAAGTGCAACTACCGAAATCGCATTTGTTTGTCGGAGTTTGCTCAAACAAAACAATGCTTAATTCTGTAAACAGAACAACTCTTCCCTCTCTTTGTTCCGCTGATAACATAGCTTAGTTGTACCGTGGATGGCATCGGGTTGCGGAGGTTGATTGTTGCAGGCTTCTGCAGGTAGCAAAAGGAGAGGAGGACTGAGGAGTGACTGCAAGCTAAGAAAAAACCTTTTTAACGACATACTAATTTTCTGAAACCATTCGTACCAAATAATAATAATAATAATTTTGTTTATGCATGACTGAAAAGAGAAACTTGGAGCGTTCTCTCAAATATAGTCACTTTATACATTCTTGAATTGGCGCGCCCTATGCTTTTCTTTTTAGTCATGCATAAACAAAATTATTTTTTACTTTTTAGTACGAATGGTTTAAGAAAAGTATGTCTTTAAAAGCTTTTATTGAGTTATTTCGGTGTTTGTGTGACCCAAATCCTAAAGTATTCTCCAACCAGTCAACCCACATTTGGTTGCAGGCTAGAGTACAAGAGCTCTTTCTGGCATGGAGCACTCGGAACTCCTCAGAGTGCTATGTTTTGCTTCCTACAGCCATGAAATACACTAAAATACGTTAAAAAATCCTAAAATGGAACTTGTGATGTTTAAATAACATGACAAATTTTACTGTAGCAACTGTTTATTTTTTTATTTTCGCACATATTTTAGGCTCTTTCATGGCAAAAAACATAACATTTTGAGGAGTTCCAAGTGCTACATAATACTTCAATTGATTGAAGAACATAACATCGAAACAAAAATTAACCTTACCTTACTGAAGCGTATGATAAAATTTTCCTGCAATGTTTTTTTCTGAAATTTTTAATTTCCAGTAACCGTCAGCTATTTCTGGTTTAACGCTGATGCACAATATGCTAACAGACGTACAACTACATATGATAAATTTGCTTGACGGAACCACATGCCAAAAAACATCGACGAGTAAAAAATGCATGGCTTTCTCTTCCTCGTATTTACACAAATGTATTTCTTTTGTCAGCGGAATGCGGACTACGAACAAAGTTGCTGAACTCACTACGAAGTACTGGTAACGACTAATACGACAAGTCATCCCAGGGTTACCAACCACAAAACTGGGAAAAGCGCCACAGCAGTAACAAAAGGTCGCTAAAACTAGCTAAATATAACTTTGCAAATCGCTAAGAAAGAAAGCGCCAACCAAGAGTGCACGTACAAACAAGGTATCAGTTCAAGTCGCAAGTGCAATAAGAAAACACCAAACCTCACTTACCTAACCTCCAAGTGCCCTTGATCACTACTTTTATTGAGTTTCGTCATGCAAATTTAAACATAAAAAAGCGCCAACCAAGAGAGCATGTGGAAACAATGTCTGTAAAGTTGCGTGTGGAATAAAAAACAAACACCGGACCTGACTTACCTAACCTCGAAGTGCCCTTGATCACTACTTTTATTACATTTCCTAATGCGTAATAAAAAAGAGCAAATGTTAATGCGGGACAGTGGGCGGGACCTTGGAACGTATGCTCCCCTATCACGCTAGTCTGGTAAATAGAAATGCACAAAAAGTCCCGTCTGGAAACACTAAGACTTGCGCCACCAAAAGTAAAAACAGGGAAACAAACATGGTGCAATGCTCACCTACTAGGTAAGTTGGACCATTGAATATTTTTTTCTATCATGTTGTAAGTGTCCTTATAACGCTTAATTTTCCACTCGGTTTAGTAAGTTCTGAATGTCAATTAATCAAGAAAACTTCATATTAACAACGTACAACGCCATAAAACAGAAGAAGCTCTTGTAAAGTATTACCTCTAGTATTTATTTTAGGACGAAGAAGTTCGTATTAAAGAGAAAAATTAAAATATGCTTTTAAAATATAGAAATATATGAAAGTAATAATGTAATATTGTATTGTCACCTGACGTACGACTCTGTGCAAAATTGCATCATTGTATGACTTCGGGAAATGAGTTAAATTAACGTTGCAAGATTTGAGGACACCACAAACCATTGGAACTAAAGAAAATAATGTAAAAACTATTTTCATGTGCGCTAAAAACAAAACCTTTTTTTTTTTTTTTTTTTTTTTTTTTTTACAAATTTCTTTAGTAACAGGTAGCTACATATATTCCTCGCTTCTTAAATCACCCCTAGATAAATGAGTACGCACAGGCCTATCGGCAAATATTTGTCCCGGAATGGGTCAACCCATATTTGGGAACCCTAGTCACAGAGAAGAAGAACGGGGAGTGGGGTGGGAGATTTTATTATAGCAATGGTTTAGATAGGTGACCTCCTGTTCATGAACACCAATTATGTTTTTGGTCAAATGTTCCCTGAACCACTCCGTTCAATGTACTACAGCTGGAATTGAACCCATACTTACTCCTTGTATCATATAGTATTGCAATGGATTGAAATAATGTGTTTTCGTTGTTTTGCTAGTGCGTGTTGTGCCGAATTCCATGCAATATATGAACTGATGCATGTGGAAGGATACATATAATACCATAGATCTAATTTACACATTGTTTCCTTTTACTCACATAATCCCCCTGAGACCTTGGAATGGCCGAAAGGTTAACGCGCTTGCTTTCCATGCGCGTGGTCACGGATTCAATCCCCACCGGGGTCGAGTGAACGGAGAGGTTCGGGACCCACTTTGTCAAAAACTGGAAAGCACAGTAGCTCGTTCAGTACGTTATTAATAATTCACTAATATCATCCTCTGATTTTGAATCAGATTCAGCACCCTAAGCACCAGAAAAACAATGAAAAATTAAGTAATTTGAATCTTACGTACCATATAAGATAGGAGGGTGTATCCGTACGCGTACCGGTACGTATTGGGGGAGGTCCGTACTCCCCCAGAAATTAAGATTTTTTTGTAAAATTTGTATTATTTTGGCAAAATAATATGCTCTTTACGTAAATTTCGTACCCAGACCAACCTCGGCTTGATTCCCCTGAAATTCAACTTCTTGGAACGTGCCTGAAAGAATAACTACTATAAGCATTTAAACACGAGGTTTGCGCGGTTATTGATCTCATCAGAATTTCTGTATTGTGCCTTAGTTTTGATATTTTTCATGCAATTACGGCCATAGGAACAGAAAACTAAAAATTTTGAGGCGCTTCCAGTGCCCTTTGTCACAAGTAGCTAAATTGCAGTATTATCAATTCGAACTTAACATTATTCAAGGTACAATGTCAGGCTTTGTCTGCAGTGCACGAGACAAATATGAATTAAGGATGTGCCGTCACTCAGCAAGAAGTCAAAACTTTCCGGCAGGTACTTTCAGGTCTCTCAAATGTTTGAGTTCTTAAGAGCAAACAATTGTCCTATACTTTTTTCATTATAGAGACGTACACGGCGTTTAAAACACACTGCACGCGGTTACATCAACACGCAAAAAGCTAAATAGTTCCTAGTACCTCTCGCTCTTTCAAACTTCCATGAATCGAAACTTGGACTTGGCCTCTTTTCAATTTACGTCGAGGGTTCCATTTCGAACTTGAAATGGAACAGTAACAGATATTGTGTGTTACAAGTGAATTGCATCGTGTATGATAAAAAATAAATCTAACCTGGCTTCTTTTAACTTGTATTTGTTCGTTAATGGTGTCCTCTGTGGGTAAGTGGTAACGCTCGCTGCCTTGCAATCAAGGCACCCCAGTTTCGATTCCTGTTGGGAACACAAGTGGTTCGGACCCCACGTTAAACTGTAGGTCCTGTCCTTATAAGCTTACCACCTCATTGAGGACGTTAATAAAATTCAATAAATTAATCAATACTTCGCTATTGCTCACTCGACATAGTGTCCGTGATTTTCGCAGCAAAACATCAATAGCGATATGTGATATGCGAATTATTTCGTTCAGAAAATCACGCCTTACGTAAGCTAAAGTAACACTCGAAACTTTGTTGCATTTTGTATTTTGGTATTAAGTCCACTTTCGTGTACGTCGGAAGTGTTTTTCCGAAAATAGCGGTCATATGTGCACGAATCGCAATCATGTTTATTTCTATAGCACTATTGATGGTTTGCTCCAAAAACACGGACAGTGATTGATATCGGAGGAGGGCGGGTTAGAAGAAGCAAGGTTAGATATATTTTCTAAAAGTTATACGCGATACACATCATTTTTCAGAGACACCACCTGGGACTCCTGTATTTATGGTTCCAAATGGAACAGCCGACGTATAGTTACTAACAAGAGGCCTTCCATTTTAACACTCACACACAAGTCCTATATATAGCTTGTGTTAAGTTCTATATACGGCATCCAACTACAGAAGCTATGCGCTAACCGAACTTAACCTAACCTAATATAGCAGGAAAACTGAAATAACTTGAAACTGGAGAGCCTCAAAGAAAGTGGATGCCATATACTGAATAAATACCTTTGTAGTTTGCAACAAATGAACAAAAAATGTCTAAAAATATGTAGTGATGTAATATTTGAATGACCCCTAATGCAGTGCAATGGATGATTATTCACACGTTTTCTTAAAATATTGTCATTCAAAACGTCCTGAAACGTCAAAAAATAGTCCCCTGCACTTATTGTAGTCTTCTTCCTGCAGTCAGAAAATGATAACCAACAGTGCTCGAAATGGAACTGTATTCAACTATACATGACGCTATATTATCGAAGCAGTAACGTCAGCTATAACGTTTAATATTTTTTTCCGCAAAAGGTGCCGGTATAGTAAGAAAAATGCCAAGAAGTTATCAATTGTGTGTGCATCGAACATGAATTCCAGCTTGTAAACTACGCATTTCTTAAACACAGATTACCTACGTAATTAATTTGTGTTCCTAATCGTGTCTCGCGTTGTACGCATTGCACTACATTGATCACATACTTACTAGGAAAGGCCAAATGAAACGTATCTTAACGAAAATGAAAGCTGACGACTTCACTCGTCATTGAAACTTTTAACTTGTTTAACACAGATGTATTTATGTATAAACATCATAGTTACACACGAGACACAAATTTCTATATGCCCACACTTTTAGTTCATAAAGTAACACTACATACATTCAACCATATACTATTAAATACTTACTTTCAAATGCAATGTAATGTTCCAGTCTTTCTCTCTTCAAAGGTTTTATATTATCATAGAGTAATTATCCACTAACAATCATGGCCGACGAATTAAACATTTCAACTTGCTCTCACCTGTTTGGTCACCTGCTGGCAAAAACAAAACATAGTGCTTGCCTCTGCCACGTTAGTTATTACAATAATGAATAGGTGGTCATTATTATTCATTATATAATGAATAATAATGAACAGTATACATTTTCTACATGATAATCAAAATTAATAAATAACCCAAAGGAGGGCGCGCCCGCATGGGAAATTCCGTAATTCTGTTTTTGATTCTTTTCTATTATTTTTAAAATTTTTTGTTTTTACCTATAAGTAAAACTAGAAAAAATAATGCTCTGAATTATTCAAGTATAACTAATGGCTGTTTGTGTAACAAATTAATGTGTAAATACGACGACCAACAAAATTAAATGTAGGCGTCTGCATATGTTAAATAAAAAATACCTGGCCGTTAGATCGTAAAATAGTGTTGTTTTTTTGCTTTGTCGCAATAAAAGCAAGTATTGTTATGAACCACGTAATTTTATTGAACATTCTTTCTTCTGCTTCGTATAATACTGCAAGTAACTGCTTCTCGTAAGAAAAGTATAACTTGCAGCGTTGGTTAAATATCAATGCAAGCATTGCAACTTTGCTACCCCCTCATTCCTGAACATTATTTGTAGGCAACAATTTTTCAAAACAAGCTACAAAACCTACATCCAATTCCCAAACTATGGGCCGCGGGCAACTAAATCGCTTCAAAGGCTTAAAGCCATCATCTCATATCATCAATTCCCAAACTGTGGGCCGCAAGTAACTAATTATGTTCAAAGGCTTAAAGCCAGTGGGTCACTTCTAATCCAGTGTTCCTGAACCTGCGGGCCGCGGTCAACCGATTCTCCACGGAGGCTCGGAGCCTATCTACGCAGAGCCTGGTCCATTCCTAAAGGAATAACCTCCCTGGGCGACCGTTTCTCTTCCGGAGGCACGGAACCCAGCAAACGTAGTATCTCACATCATTTTGTTTATTATTTCTCCTTCTCCCCGGTGTATCCTGCTTGCCCATTGCGGTGCGAAAGCGTACAGGCAAACCAAACTCTTACATAAAAATTATAAAAATCAGTGTTGCCAGTGCTACAAGCTAAAACAAATATTTTGGTCTTCAGGAATTCGTAAAAAGCTGGATAGCTCATAATCTTCGGCTGTTACATAAAATATTATGAGACTCAGTGGCATCTAGTGAGAGACTGGAGAAGTACCGGTTGAGCGAACTATTTATTGTAAAACGCGTGCACGGTTCAAATATATATGACCAGTTCAGGAAATGTAACCATGAAACCCCCAGTGGACAGACTGGATGGAGGATACATAAACAAGGACAAAGTGAAGAAATAAGGACTCCCGGGTGTGCAAGGACCTGAAGCAACCATGATACATACACATCCCGAGCGGGAAGCGCATATAAGGAAGACATAAAAGTTCCGGAAGCGCAAGGAAAAAGGAAATTTGCATGGAGCGCAAGATCCTGTAGCGGCTGCCTCAATCTTCACCGATGTACGAGTACGAAAAGAGAAAACAGAAAAACTATCCCTCATGAAACCGGATAGCATGGTAGAAAAGGTCAAAGTAGAGCCAGTGACATTGTCTATCCTAGAATAATTGCTTGGAGGAATGAGGCTGTTGAATGAGAGGATGACTTCCCAGTCAGAAGAAAGCAGGAAGGTAATGAAGCAGCTAAATAAGAGGATGGGCTCTCAGCTGAAACAGATGAATGAGAAGATGTCATCCCAGTTAAAAGAAACACGAGATGCACTGGAGACGCGTATCGAACGGCTAGATGAGAGGGTTAAATACCAATCAGATGAGCAGTGTAAGGAGATGCAAAAAATAGGAAAAAGAGTGAAAGAAGTTAACTGTAAAACAAATCAGTAAACGGTGCAAATAGTCCACAACAGCCCAGAAAGTTGACGTAACAAGGCTTTCCAGACCAATTTAAAAAGTAAAAAAAGACTATCGGTGGCAACCTGCTAAAACTTCATAAAAACATGCGCAAACTACAGACGGTACAGCCCACCATCCAAGCTAGAGTAAGGGAGATGGAAACGCTTGCTACCAGGAATCTTTCCGAAATACAGGAAGTGGCCAAAAAAACCAAGAAGCAATAAAAGAGACTAGAGACGAAAACAATGCCTTCCTGATGGTTAGCCTAGACAAGATTGAGTCCATTCAAAAGCGTGTTTCTTCGCAAGAATCTAAACTTGTCATCCTGAAAAAAGTATATTGAACATAGACAGCGGTCCTGTCCACTCTCGTAACCCTAGCCAAGGAACGTCCTGCCGCTAACATGCGTTTGCACGAAATGGCTAGCGCAGAAGCCGAATATGGAACCTCTGTTAAGACAGGCAACAACATCTTACGGGCAAAAGGAAAAATGAAGTTGTCGTAATCCGACAAGTAGAGCGGATTTTCCAACTGAATTTGTTTTACGGCGTTGGTCAACCTCATGGTGGAATGCCTAGATGATCTGTTCGCTCGCTTCAGTAGTATAAAATACAGTACCTCCTTGGATCTTATCAAATCTCTGTTGTTCTCATTGGAGTATGTATAGGTTTACCAGAGGTATATGGGTATCGCAACGGAGCAACAGGTATGATGGCAGCGCTTCAAAGGTTTTGGGCGTTGATCTAGCTGACAAACTTATCATTTACGTTGACGACATTCTAATCCCTGGTCGAGACCTCGACGAACACCTTCAACTCCAGGACCAAGTATTGGCGAAGTTCGAAGCTGCTGGGTTGACGTTGAATTTACGAAAGTGTACTTTCCTCACGTCGCGAGTCATCTTCCAGGAATTAACAGTCACGCCCGATGGTGTAAGTAAAGATCCGGAGTGTGTGTGCATGTTTGAGTCAGTAACGCCACCCCGCAACAGCAAGATTACAACGGATTTTAGGAAATTTAAACTGGTGCTCTAGATTAGTGCATGATTATGAGAACAAAACGGCCACGTTGTACATCTAAAACCAGAAGGGCGCCGAGTGGAAGTGGACCGACGAGCATGATGTGGAAGTTACGTCAAGAGGGAGATCTGCAAGAACATCATTTTGATACAGCCCGACCTGCACAACGATTTCACCATGACAGTCGACGCTTCCACCGTGACAACTGCCGTAATTCTGACGCAGAAACGGGATGGCAGCGAAGTAGTAATATGGTTCACAGATACACGATCACCGAGATCGAGATATTGTCCATTGTATTGGCCTTGCGCAAATGGGGGAATTTATTACTTGGCCACCAGGTCAACGTGTTTACAATCCATCAGGCCTTCGTCCATTACCAGAGGATCAAGACATGGAACAACCGACTCTATCGATGGTGCCTTGAACTTCAGGATCTGAACCTCCAGATAAAATACGTACATCGTCGCCGATGCATTGTCTAGGATTCCAACTGATACTACTCCACACATCATCAGAACTAATCGTTTCAGCACGATACGCGGTGACTTAGCCAACCTCTCGCGAGACGATTGGGTCCGACACCAACAAGAAGACCAAGTAAACAAGGATCTCGTTAGAGCGTTAACGGATTCCTCCGAGAAATTCAGAAACATTAGGAAGTTTTACAATTGGAGAACGATCTTTTGTTAAAACGGAACTTCCACATCCCTAATAAATGTAGGGTAATAGTCTCTTCCAGCTTCATACGTACCGTTTTGCGCAACCACAATGATGAAAGAGGTGCGGGAAAACTCACAGTCTGGTTATTATAAATTCTATTGGGGTCCATATACGATTATGTGTGCCGTTTTCTAAGAGATTTTGTGATCTGCCAACTTAGCAAACCGGACACCTACCCTCCATCACGTCGCCTTGGGTTAGTTGTTGCCACCAAACGCCATAGTGTCCATATATTTCGTCGGGAAGCTAGCCACGTCCATCGATAATTGTACCTAGCTCTGCACCATGCTTGACACCTTTAGCAGATATATTTTGGCCTACCTAGGTATAAGGTGTGGAATGCCACGGCACGATCTGCAATCAGTTGCGTAGAATCATATTCCGTTCATCTCGGAGTACCCAGAGCATTGGTCTACGACAATGGGCCCAACTTCCACTCTGATAAATTCCGAAAGGCAGTTAAAAATGGGGCGTGAAAATATACTATGTTATCCCTTATCATCCTCAGGCCAACCCAGTACAACACTTGCACATACAGATAAATAGGATGAGGCGGATGATGTGTGAAAATTACGTAACAACTTTAGATGGGTAAATGTGTCGCACATGCACCCTGAGTCCGAAAGTCGTCCCTCCGCTAGTGAACCATAGGAAAGGGGAGTGTAGTGTGGAAGATATAGCAGACGGAATGGACGTTGACGCAGGCACTATAGCTAAACTTTTGGCTATTTGAGGCGCTGAAAGAATGTGTTCTCGACTATTGCAGGAAAGTGATTTTCAACGCCTTTCAGTATACTATCCAAGTCGACACTGAAGAACGGATAATTAAGAAACAGTATCCTATCCCGCTTTGCCACCGAGACCACGTTCAACGAAAAATCAAGACCTGGTTGGACTTAGTAATTATCGAACCGTCCATGAGTAAGCACCATCACCCCTTAGTTGTAGTTAAGAAGAAAGGGACCGATGAAGCAAGATTATGACTAGATCTAACAGAACTAAACAGACATACGCCGTTGGTCAACCTCAGTATTCTCTCGACACATTCCTCATTGTTGGGTCCTAGACTGTGCCATAATGTTCCCCTTTCCGACCCTGGAGAGAGGCGGGCCATCTAGTTTTTTGTTGCCGGGTCAGCAGGTTCATCTTCCCAATTACTAGCATTAATGTGTGTGCGTCCAGGAACCGCCAATTCCTGGTAACAAGCGTTTCCAACTTCGCTACCCCCTCATTCCTGAACATTATTTGTAGGCAAACGTTTCTCAAGACAAGGTACAAAACCTACATCCAATTCCCAAACTGTGGGCCGTGGGCAACTAATTCTTTTCAAAGGCTTAAAGCTAGCAACTCATACCATGAATTTCCAAACTGTGGGCCGCAAGTAACTAATTCTCCTGAAAGGCTTAAAGCCAGTGGCTCACTTCTCATTAAGTGTTCCTCAACCTATGGGCCGCGGTCGACTGTTTCTCCACGAAGGCTCGGAACCTGTTTTACGCAGAGCCTGGTCCATTCCTAAAGGAATAACCTCCATGGGCGACCGTTTCTTTTCCGGAGGCACGAAACCCAGCAAACGTAGTCTCTCACACCATTTTGGTCATCACTTCTCCTTCTCTCCGGTATGTTCTGCTTGTCCACTGCGGTGCAAAGGCGTACAGGCAAACCGAAATCTTACATAAAAGTTATGAAACTCAGTGTTACCAGTGCTACAAGTTAAATCTCAAAATATTTTGGTCTTCAAAAAATCGTAAAAAGCTAGATAGGTCATACATAATCTTTGGCTGTTACATAGTATCCTTACGCCAAGAAGTAAGACTGCTTGCCATTATTATTGCGCAAAAGAACCAAAAGTCAAAACATTTTCTGAAATTGATACAATTCTCTTCCAGTGTTGCTTACTAAGCAAACAACGATATATTACTTTTAACATTTATTCTTGAAATACACATCATAATGAATCTTCCTCGAAACGAGGGACTATTTTGTTCTCATCTCTATCTCACTTATGAGAAAGTGTTAGTTCTCAAAAATAAGAAAGCCAAAATTCTTGCTATTCCTCATTTGCAACAAGAAATGATAATAAATTACTCAAATATGAAAAAAACTTATTTTTTTGGGGGGAAAGCATTTAGTTTATTCTTGAGAAGATACATTTTAACCGTATTATTGTAAGAGTTTCTAAGATTTTAAATAAAATTTGTATTTTCTTGAGAGATGGATTTTGATTGCTCAAGAGTTTTATTTAAGCAGTAGAAAATTTTAAGTAATTTAATAGGATCATTAGTTATAAGTTCAAATATTGTTTGAAGTTAATTTTATTAAATCAACTATTTTCACTTTCATTTTATTTAAGTAAAAGGTTGACATTTCGGGCTCTAAAAATTATCCAACCTCGAATTGTTAAGTTTTCTGATATAATAAGAGTTGTCTTCTGTTGAGGATTGTTAATATTGAGGATGGTGGAACTATATTTAAATCATTTTACGAATTGCGTCGAAGTATCATATTATTTGTTACTGAGAGAATATTTTTCTTTGGAAGTATATGAGAGTATACAATATTAAAGGTTAATAAAAGGAAAAAAGTTATATTATTATAAGAAATATGAGATTTTATTAGAAATAGCACAATAAAGGAATGAAGGAATTGGAAGTGAGTAGGTTAACCTGAGTGAATTGGTCTCATGCAATTACATCAGTAACTTAACAAATGGAAGTTGAGCTCTTGCATTGAGCTATGTAAAATAAAAAAGAACCAGCTCCGATGCTTACTCGGTTTGGAGTTTCCCTCAGCTCATATTTTAAGGTTGAATCTTCCGCTCTTTTGGGGTTGATTTGTAAAAATGAAGGGTGTAGTTGCTGCTCAATTTTAAGCCTTATATACGACGCAAATTAACCACCCTACATTTAATTTGGCAACCGTGAAAGGACGTTTTTATTTTATTAGATTAAATTTGTTTTTCATTTGCTTGCATTGATATTTTGAATCAAGTTAGCTAATAATCCCCATTTGTTGGCTTTGTTAATTAATCGATTAAACACTGATGACTGCTACGATGAACATTATGATTTTTCAGTTTATTTAGCGTTAAAATGTGATTATTGAACTGAGAATTATTGTTTGATGAAAGTTTTTTAACTTTTAAGTTTTTAGCTTTAATTAAGACAGTGAAGTACAGCAATCTGTGTTCTTAATGCCTGTGGGTTGAATCAAGAAGATATTTTAGAGCTCTATGGTTTTACGATTGTAAAGATTAGATAAACCTGGAATCATAATGCTAGTCTTTATTGAAATATTTAATCGAAGCATAATCAAACCATGATATTAATGACGTTAATTTAGTCAACTTAAATTTTAAAAAACCTTGTTGGCAACTAATTTGGAAGTTATTTTATTTGGTTTTCTCTTTTTGAGTGTTTACATGGTTATGAACGTTTCTTTAACAACCCAATTTTAAAGCACAACGCTAACAATATTTCCTTATTTAAATTGAATTAAAATTAACCATACCTACTTTCAACAAATGCGTTATTAATGTGTAAATGAAATCTAACCTAAAGCAACCTCTTTTGTTAACTTATTGAGTTTCTTTTCTGTAGAATAATGAAAACTAAGAAGTACTTAGTTTAAGTTTAGTTAGGTTAAGTTGTTTACTGGATAGACATACTCACAGTTTCAATATTTTATTATACTTGTAAACAAGTGGGGATGGGCGTTCTACTAGATCAAAGTTGAATAATTTAATAAGTAATAAGAGTGTATAATCTTGTGATAAAAACTAAATTTAATATTGTTTTGAATATGTCTTTCAATCTGAAGAAAGATGTTATAGCAAACCGCTGTGGGTGGAAAGTTTCAGAGCTGAAATGCATTAATTCTGAAAATTTTGTTCACTTGAGATGTACTCGAACATCGGCGTATATATTATTAACAATACAGAAGTCAGATGCTGACCATATTTGTAGAACTTGAGTAAAATATAACCCAAAGTTAATTGATGATGCAGCTACAGATATTGAAAATACTAGTCTTTTAGAGGATTAATTTACGGATATAGAGGAAGATAATGTTTCAACTATCATGCAAGCAATCGATCAGAACCAAGCCAACCTAACAAAAAAATAGATGAACAGAGATCCGGTTTGAATGAAAAATTAGACAACTTTGTATCAGTAAGCAAGACTTGGCAAATTAATGTTGAGAAGGCGTTTCAACAGGTAAAGAGTCAGGTAAAATTAGTAAATGTTAGCTTAACAAATATTATTTGTGACGTGAAAGATCTAGAAAACCGAACCGTGAGCTTTATTTCGGAAGTTGATTTACGAGTGTCACAAAAAATTGAAGAAATTGGTGTTTCTACTGAAACAAAAATTAAGGAAATAGGCAACGATATTAAACAATTGAGGGATGATGAGTTATCATTGCACTAAAATTTTTCAAATCTAATGATTTCAGTAGACAGCCGGGGCATAACCAAGATCGTGCCGTACAAACGGATAGGGAGTCTGATATAATTTCACCCATGTCCCACAACACAGATTATTTGCCTAGTGTAATTCCTGCCACTTCTCTCGTTACAACCAATAATTTTGATGGTCAAACTATGACTACGTGCTGTTTAGGTTATAAACCTTGGGTTTTTGGAGATGTTACGACTGATATAGGTCATACCTCAAATTTCAGACACATCAGAGATCAAGTAGGTAATAGTTCAAATCCGGTTAGGTTTGAAGAGAATAAGTAGGATCCGGTTAGAATAGGTAACATTGGACAAAATTATTTTCATTGTCTTCATGTAATGACCGAACCTCTTGAAACAGCTGAAAACTCAAATGAAGGTTATCGGAATGAAATCAGTAATGCTAAGCTAGTTATATCCAAATCACTTAAACTATCAGACATGAATTTTTTCCTACTTTTGGAGGTAATATATTAAAGGAATCTCCTCATGAATTCTTGAAATATTAAATCAGAATTTTAAGTTAATGAGGATTTCTGATGCTAATAAATTTATCGTCATCGAAAGAAGACTAACTAATGGTGCTCTTGCTTGGGGGACGCATTTCAAGGATAAGATCTAGACTGATCCTGATTACGTGAAATCATTTGTTGAAAGGTTTAGTAATAAGCGAGTAAAAGCAATGTAACTGAGACATCTACATGATATAAAGTTTAATGTGTCTGAGCATTCGTCAATAACAGAGTTTTCTGTGGTCGATATTAAAGGTGTACCTCGAATTGAGCGAACATCAGAATGAATCTGAGCTATTAAAAATTCTGCTTCTATCGTTACCAACCAAAGTCGGAAAATTGATGCGAGTAATGAGACCTGTAAATATTTATCAATTACTAGCCTAGTAAACAAGAAGCAGTGTATAATACTGAATTTTTGGCATGTAATAGCGTATAATTAGATAAGCCTAATCAAAGGAATATATCTGATCCGTAAAGAAGGTAAAATATTAGACAAATTAGTAGAAGTTTTGTCGAGTCAAGTACGCAAACATATTCGAACTTCTCGCAACCTTTTTAAGGAACAATGTAACTATGAGTGGATTGCAAAATTATAGTAATTTTCGAAATAGTATGAATAATAGCAGAGACAATTATAATAATTATAGTTATAATGTATAAACTTATAGTAATACTAATAGAAAACAAAGAAAAAGAAATTTTAACACTATACGTCATCCAAATGTAATGAATACTAGAAATGCAGGAACAAGTCAAGCTTTTTTCTCAAACGCTCGTAACAGATTTGAAAGGAGAGTTGCTAGGGAATTCGTAAATGGGGAACAAACTCAAAATACGAACACTATTATGCGAGGTAATAACACAAATTGTTATAAACAATCATATAGAAACGTTTCTCCAAATCAACGTTCAGTACATAATTTAAGTGTTAATACCGAATGTGCATTACCAAATAGTTGAAGTAATGCTATAATTTCAGAAGCATCATCTAGATTTACTGTACCTAATGTGGATAACTGTTTAAGCAATTTGCCGAGAGGTTGACTTCAAATTGCTTTGAGTTTACACGGCAACCCATTGATTACAGGGTACGGTTGCGTGATGAAAACTGGCTTGATATTGCCCAGGATAGAATCCAATGGCGAACGTTTGTTACTGCGGCTATAAACTTGCGAGTTCAATAAGCCTTAGAGTTAGCTAGTTAGTTAAATTCTCATAAAGGGGAGTCAAATTATTTTTGTTAATATAGCAAATTCGAGTTTTGAATTAAAACTATTTGTTATTGTCGATTTGAGATTTAGCTTGTTATTAGGAATGCCCTTTATAAGAAATTATAAATGCTCTTTGAATTTTTTAAATAATGTATTCACTCTTTATAATCCAGACAAGGAAAAGAGTTACGGTACCTTGTACCGACTTAAACGTATGTGAGAATAGTGTAAATAATATATTGATTCATGATAAATCGATAATGCAGGAAACCTTAGTATTAGATGAAGAGGAGAATGAAATTGTGGATTATTTTTTTAAAAATTGTTTTAGATCAAAGAAAAATTAATTCTAACATAAAAAAAATATTCATTTTTCTTACCAGGGAGCTACATGTAGCAGCCTTGTTTTGCTGCTACATAATCTCTGTAGTTCACCCGTTTTTAGGTTTTTAAAGAAATTGTTAACTAATAATTTATTGATAGGTAGTTTTTCTTAGAAAAAATACAACTAATTAAAAGGGATATTAATCTAAGCTTCCTGATTGGTTAATTTTACTTAGCAACGTTCTTGCCTTGCTTGTTTATTTTGATGTTTAAGGCGAAAATTGCTTTCGTTTTATTTAATCATAGTGCTTGAGAAAAGTACAAAGTCATTAATTTAATTGTCGATATTTTCGAATGATTTTATTTGTTTAATTTATCATTCGATCTAATTTCAAACTTTTTCTAAACAAAATAGTTCTTCCTTTTTCTTCCTTTTCTTTTTATTTATAAATAACCATGAAAATGTTATATTGAGTTTCTTCTTCCTAAAGTCAGCTATGGTATGTTGTGCGCGATAGTCCGTGTGCATGTTAGGATGATTTTACTTTTCAATAGGTTCCTTTCATTGTAGAATCGTATATTCGCGTTATGAAGACTTTCTCCAAGATTTTTTCACCTACTAAAGGCGAGGAAAAGATCAATTTATGAGAAATATGAAATTTCTTCAACTGAAGTTAAGAGGATTAATGAAAGCCGAAGGAAGGCGCCTGCAAGGAAGGTTATTGTGAAGCTACGTCAAATGGTGTTAAAAAAGAATGTACAATTTATTCGTTTATGAAATATCCAATTTCATAATGTTGAATTAATTCTTTACTTGTAGGGTGTCCATATACTCCTTTCCACTGCTCACTCATATCAAGTTGATTAATTTTAGTTAGGTGAAATTTTGTTCTGTTAGGGAACTAACTTAACAAGTTTGATTTTTTAATAAAAACAATTTTTAAATAGCTAAGCTAAAGAAAGATGATAATGATAATTTTAGCTTATGATCATTTTAGCCTTCGAAATTTTAAAACTTTTGTGGTTTGGAATCTTAGAAAAGGTTTTCATGTCTTAAATTTGGGGCACAAGTCAAACTATGATAAATATTAAAATAATTGTTAGAAAATAGGATTTCTTGATTTGAATTTAACTGTTAAGTGAATTTAATTTTGACTTGAAACTTCAATTATATGATAAGAAAATAAGATTTTACTTATCAAATTAGTTTCTAATCATTCTTGTGTTGAATGAAATAATGTGATTTATTAATAAATAAGAATTTAGTTTTTCTAAACTTATCAACAAGTGAATTAATTGTTGGAGAATTACTATCAATCTTATATTTGTCTTGAAACAAATCTAATGAAATTAATCTAATCTTTTAATATCAAGAATACTGCCAATACATTACTACAATAAAATGTAATAAAGTGACTACAATAAAGGCGCCTGGTGGACATCCTACGGAATTATCTCTTCATTCACTGATGCTTCTTAAATCATTAAACTTGATTATTCTAACCCATTATTACATTATTAGGAAATACCTTACGATAATGCGAGCAACGCTTGGATGTAAAGTTATTTCAGTACTTATTACATGGATTTCAATTTCCAATTCAATCCGAAGGTATTTTTTTTCCGAAAGATAGGGTGTAACCTTCGAAAATCGGATATCGCAACCTTTACGGATCAACAAATTTACCACAAGGTGTTTCCAACTTTTCGGCTTCTACAGCCTATTTACTTATATAGATGGCACAACACAACAGGAAATGTGCCTAATACAGTGCTGAACTGGCCGGAGCATACATGACAGAGATTACAGATACAAAAGAATAAGTTGATGGTATCGGTGGAAAAAGGACACATGCCACTCTACGGTCAGTTTTTTCCTGCGAGTATACGGCAGCTTGTAGCATCTAACATCAACTACTCTAACCCCTACCCACATGGCATATAACTATATCACTATTGAAGTAGTTACAAATGTTTCTCTAACATTTGTAAAGTAATACCTAGTTGCTAAGGTAAGATTAAATAAGTTATGTGGATGCTAACATCAGAATGGCTTACTTCCGTCCCATCTTATCGTTAAAATGTTCGTAATTTAATACCTTAAATGTACTGTACATTATAAATAATTAATTATTTTAAGCATTGTAGGTATTTGCAATATGTTTTCTGAACAGCCGTATTGGAAAATAAGAGCCAAAATAAGTTTTATTTGAATATAACGTTTAAGCAAATTGCCTTATTGCAATTTTCGTTCCTTTATTTGTTCCTAATTTAATTCGCCAATTGTAAATTGTAAAATAATGTCTTATTGTAAACGTTGTAGACATTGGTAACAATTGGCCGAAACAGGTTTTACTATCAGATAAGAAAAATTACTTTATGGGCGGTAACAGCACTGTGTCTTACGCCCGTCGCGATACGAGGAAGACTCTTATCGTCGTTAAGTTTAGACGTAGCTTTTAATAAAGTAAAAAAAATGAAATAAAAACTGATGATGTAAAAGGCTTCAGTGAATCAAATAAACACTTCTCGTGTAGAAAGCTATTAGTAGAATAAACAAGTACCGAGAGTGTACAGGACCCTCGGTATTACAACTTTTAAATTAAAATCAATGGCTCTGAAAGGTCTATATATGATGTAAAATAGAATAATGCAACACTTAACAGTTAGAAAACATGATTATCTCAATTTCAGCTTATGATGCCTGACGCTCGTATCGATCTGAAAACTCTGTGTAATACATCAAAATGATCCCCAGGTACTGATGCCATGTCGTTGGGGGTGTAATAACGTTATCTGAAATGATCATATCTAGGGCAATTTAAAAGAACGTGACGAATACTTAAAACTTCATTGCAATGGTTACAATGCGGTGGGTCCAAACATTTTAACAGATATCCATGAGTCAGACTACTGTGTTCTATACATGGACGATGTAACTGTACTTTTTCACGTCTAATAGCTCAGCAAGAAGGTTTGCATAGAGCAACATTCACCTTATTATTTTTAATTTATTAACAGCAACGTCATCCCATTGTCGCTATCATTCATTCCGTGCAACATGCTGATAGTATATCAGCATGGCTTTACATGGAACATGCTAAATATCAATGTTATCTCCTAAAGAGACCTCACGAGCAGCTCGATCTGGGGAAGGACATAGGGGGATCGTGTTAATCCGAATATTTGTTTGCTCTAGCTGTTCGGATTACCGAGGAATTGTTCGTCTTACTGAGGGAATCTGAAGGTTGTCTGGAGATTGTTCGGATTATTGCGACCCGGTTCGGATTACCCTGTGGTCGGATTAGTGCGACCATCCGAGGTTAAAATTAGTTTTTTTCATCCATAAGAGATGTGAATTAACTACAAACTTTCGTCACCTTTTCTTGAAACCATTTTAGGTCTACATTTCATATTGTAGGAACGAGAATAGTATAATTTAGTTCATTAGCCAACCAAAGCAATAAAGGTGGTAATATATCAAAACACATACGTACAAAATATTATCCGGTCTACACATATACCTCAAATATTTCCTCTACGACAAGTCTTTCTACTCTGAATATCTTTTAGCCCCCTCATGTTGTGTAATTTGTAGATACTGTACACTATAGAGGGTTTACTTAGATAAGTTAAAGTTTAGGATAGGTTGGCTAACTATATCAAACAAATCGGGAGAGATGCTAAGACTCATCTAGCCTTGACAAAACTTTACACAGTAGCTAAAAATAAACTATTTTCAACTGCAGGAGACCTAGTCGTTCGTTTCACGAAGATGGTGGGAGCTATGATTACTTGAATACTTAATGAAACATTGCAGGGAGAAATCAACAAGGCAATAGAAATTTAAGCAATATTAAATTAGTACAAGAAGTACAGAATCTGCCTTGTTGTTGTCTTCACATTTTACTCAAGCCTGACCTATATGTGCAAAATTTCTGTTAGATAAGTAATAGTTCTTTTCCTGTAGAATAAACACTATTATTCATCAAAGAGGAACCTTTGGAAATTAACTTACAACTGAATATAAGACTTCAAGTTTTGTAGTTCGGAAAATCAACAAATTTATACAAAACTAATAACAAAAGAAAAGAAAGTAACAGTTCATGTTTATTGTTCATAACTTCATCTTTAAACTATATTATCCCATCACTATAATAGCTCATATACAGCGTAGATAAGGGAATTGATTTCCGTGTTGTAGCGTTTACAGTTACTGTTATAGTTGGAAATCTACACCCTAAGTACACGATCTTCGGTATTAATATACAGAAATTACTTTCGAAATTAAGTGTAGCGAAAATTTGATATCGTAACCAGCAGAATTGTAAGGTTTTAATGAGCAGAAACCCGTTAGAAATGTCAAAGTACATTCTTTGGTCAAGTTCTTTGTTAAAGTTTAAATTCTTTGCTACTATGCCGTTTGAGTCACTGTCCCAGTAAAGTTGGATTCTACGAACAGAAGACAACACTTGAAGGATCGAATAGGTAGGTGGATAGACTACAATAAAATCGTAGAAAAAACTATTTCATGGCTCACTAAGCATGTCCAAAATGTAAGAATTCCTTTCTTTTCGTTATGAAAGGCAAGAAAAATGCTGTGATTGGATGCTTGGAAGGACTCTTGATCTAATTTCTGAAAAGTCGTTTCTCCTACATTAATTTTCTCACTTCCTACCAACCACTTCAATTCCTTTCGCTTCTCACTCGTGCTTCAATTCTTTTTCTCTTCCCTTTTCAATCCTGTATTCTTCTCTACCGTCACGTCAATTCGTTTTAGCAATCCGTTTCTTCATTTTTCTTAACATTCTTTCATATCATCGATTTCGTTCTTTTCTTTTTTCATTCGTTTATAATCATTTTTTAACATTTCTTTCAAGGTCCGAGCACTCTACTTAGTAACTCAACCGACACAGACTGACGTTTTTCGATTTTGCAGAAACGGAGAAGGAATTCGCTTGGAAAAGAAAAAAGGTAAAGCAGAAATAGAAGAAAACGCTCAGAAAAAAATAAGAATATTCTAGACATATATATATACATTTTCTCTGCCATTCTTCCTTTTGCTATCTTTATTCATTGCACGGTTGCATATCTTAAGGCAGTAAAAAGGAACACCAATCGAGTTCGAAAAAGAAAAATGAGAAAATGCATCGTAAATGTAATTCAACCGATTTCAATATCTATTTACTTTGTGGAAAATATCTATTTTATTCTTAAGTGCTCTTTTGTTTCTTTTGTGTGTATTCTAACGTACATGAAGCTAAGGAAGCTTTGTTTTGCAAGAAAGATCGAATTGAAGGACAGAATTGAAACTACGATATTAAGTGTATGTTAACATTATGTTTTTCTTTCTAACATGAAATATTCGTAGAGAGCCAGAGACTTGAATGTAAGTTGGAAAATTCGATGGAAAATCTACTGCAGAGAAATTATATAACCTCGTTGATGCCACCTCTCTTTCTGAATTTAAAATGTAGAGGAAACTGACAATCCTACTTTGCGTAAGCTTTCGTCGTGGTGAACGGAGAGTGTCATAAAACGTTACACTGTAAAAACTGTACCTCTGAATTTGGAGTACAAAATTCAAATTTTGTACTCCCAATTTTTGAGATGCAGTGGCGAACCCAGTGTTTTGTTTAGAGGATCGGTTCTTTGCCTCCCGGTTCCTGGGAGAGAACAGATTTATTGAAACATAAACGAAGGTAACATATTTTGTACTCCCAATTCAGAGGTACAATTTTAATTGTTAGACGATGATGATATGCAAATACGTCATTTTGAAACCACGATGGAAGAAATAGAATATTATGGATCGCTATTAACTCTTTCGGAAAAGAAAGAAAATACTATTTCTTTGGCGCCATTTTCATTGCATCGCATAAGAGTATTTGACATCTCCAATTTTAGCAAGTAACTTCTTAATGGAATAAAAGTGTAGGTTTCACAATACTTCCATCTTCTCTTATTGTTGATATTTTACAATTCTCTCTTGAGGAGGTTCTTTTGAATATATATATTTTTTTTTCTATTTACTGAATGTGTTAGTGGAACTGATTCTAAAGCTAGTTTCGAGTTGGAGGTATGACGCCTCATAAGGAACATAGCGTCTCAGCAAACACACACAAAATGATGAACCACCTTAAAAAAAATCTCCGTCAAGATTGGAAGCCTATGTTGGTCCAAACAAATTCTTCCAATTCACACCACATTCTTGGACACAAAAGAGTATTTACGAATCAATATTCAACTATATTTTATCTTTAAAAAGCTACTACTTTGATCATTTTATTTTATGTTTTGTTAATAATGTGTACCTTGGTGATACCATTACCTTATTCTTGTTTTGCCGTCAGACATTACGTTTCTGTCCCCAAGTATCCGCTTGTTGTTTCATATCTAATACCATCTCCATCCGTCGAGATTCATATTTAACATAACAACTATGTGAACAGGAATTATATATGTTCCAGAGAGTCTTTGTTGAATTTCTAATTAACCTAAGTAGCTTGGGTACTTGCTGCACTGTAATATGGAGAATACGTTTTGGATTAATGTCACTCCGCTTTCTGGATAATTCATAGCTAGAATGAGGAGCATTAAAACTTTTCTCTTAAATGTGTGTGTTTAATTTTAGGTGTGGGTGTAAGCCATATATATAAATATGGTAAGTTCATAACTTTAAAGCTCTACATGTTCCTTTAAGAGCTGAATGTTTCCTGATAAAAATGGTTGAAACGTTGTACAAAAGGTTCAATGTTTAATCAATATTACGTTAGATTTTGTGATCACTTATTATTAAATTTGAATGTTAACGTGTTAATCTATTAAAGATTGGCAAAGTCTGAAATTG
Source organism: Lepisma saccharinum (assembly GCA_022664845.1). Classification (NCBI taxonomy): domain Eukaryota; kingdom Metazoa; phylum Arthropoda; class Insecta; order Zygentoma; family Lepismatidae; genus Lepisma; species Lepisma saccharinum. Next base: position 30,151 of record JAGDQP010003111.1, read on the forward strand.
AAAAAAGTGTTAATTTAAGCGGGTGAGCTCAGCTTATGGCTTTTGTGCCACCTAACCCTTGTCCAAAGAATGCATTGAAAGAAAGATAATAACGCATATACAAATTGTTTTTAGAAAAAGGTTACAAAATCAATTTAATATTAACTAACTAACTATGGCTTAAGTTCATCGCCACAGTAACGTTCGAAGTTGGATTCTATCCTGGGCAATATCAAGTCAGTTTTTATAAATGAATTTAACATAGGAAGTTAAAATATATAACGCACATAAGTAAATTTTAAATGCAAAATAACAACAAAATGAAAAACATGTATACACATAATTCACATACATATAATCGACAAAGGAATATAGAACACCACACTACCTTCTATATATTAGTAATAAAATTCATGAAAAGTTGTAAGAATGTAGCGTTAGACATTATTGGACTGTACAAAGAAAGAAAGAAAGTTTTGGAGAGTTTAGTTGTTCAAAAACGGTATGAATATCATGTGTGCTTGAGCTTAAAAGCTGTTGACGTACCAAGTACGTGTTTAATGTTTTCTTGAAAGCATAAAATGTCTTAGCTTCTACTATGGACTTGGGTAAAGCATTTCATGACCTGGCAAATTGACAATTATGCGTTTGTTTAAGCCGATGACGTGGAATATCAAATTTCTTATTTCGACGTGTCGAATAAGAATGAAAAACAGATTTATTATTCCTTTTTTTTTACAAATATTCGGGACATTTTGATTTAAGACTTTTAAAAACAACATAGCAATAGTGTACAGGCCTTCTTCTTGACATCGTCAGTAATTTGTTGCTATTGAGAACCGACGAATATGTTCAAATTTTCTTGTCGAAAGGGGCCACACACAGTATTACAATAATCGAATAAAGACAGAATCAGCACTTAAGAGAGAAGGAGTCGTACATCTTGTGCTAAGCAGTCTTGAATTTTATAAATATTTCTTAACACCCCTATTGCTTCGGAATATTAAGTAGGCAGATGCTTGTTCATCGTTAATGTCTCATCAATTTCTATTCCAAGATTTTTTACACTTTCTGAGAACTTAATATTTGAATACATTAATTGTAAGTGTAAATCATTAGGCATGATTTAATTGAGTTGATTAGAAGTTCCCAGAAGAGCACACGTACAATTTAGGGAGTCAAGTACAATTCCATTGTTAACACACCAGTACTGATTGCATTTAGGTCTTGAACCGCTTTCGATATGTTCTTGGGTAATGCTGTTATAAGTAATTATATGTCATCGGCATAACAGTAAATTTTTCCATAATTATTTAATAACTGATACCATGTCCGCGGAATATACGAGAGTGAACAATAATGGTCGCAGAATCAAACTTAGTGGAACATCCCTATCAACAAATATTGCTTCGGAAACTTGATTTTGCTGAGTATGCAAAGTAATCTGTTGTTTACGATTTAACATATACGATCTGAACCTTTTTATGGTGTTGTCAGAGAAGTTATTGTATTTCAATTTTGCTAAAAGAACACCATGCTGAACAAGTTCAAATGCTTTTTAGAGGTCCAATAGAACTAATATAACTACATGTTTGTCATCTGGTGCACGTAACGTAAAATCTGTAATATCTAACAAAGCAGTGGAAATGCTATGTGATTAACGAAAGGCAGATTGGACAGACGGTAGAATGTCAATGCTATCAATATGACAAATAATTTGTTCGGAAACTAACTTTTCGATTACTTTAGAAAATATTTGCAACATATTGGTTGGTCTAAGGTAATTAACGGACTTTATAGCAGTCTATTTCAGTAATGATAAAATTTTAGCTAGTTTCCAGGGAGTAGGGAAACTGCCGTAAGTCCAGGAGTGATTCATTATGTGTGCTAATGGAGGTATAATGGCAGGTAAGGCTAGTCTCAGATTCTGCCTGTCATTATATCATATGCAGGTACATTTGACTTAATGCCATATACTGTTTTCTTACTCCATCTTCATTCACAAGTCTTAATCTGAATGCTTTACTACAAATGGGATGCGTGAGTGAATTGTACCGATTGATTTGTTGATTAAACGTTTAATTACTCATCACCGATATGGTATGAGCTACCAAAATGACAGTTGATAAGGTTAGGATCATTTAGTTCTTCACGAAGTTCCAAATATGAGTTTTACGGTCTACCTCAAGTTCACACAATGTCTTCCACGTATCTATAGTATTTTAGCGCAATTTACACGATGATTAAAGCAAGCAGTCTTCTCTTTTCGTATTACTGCAGTAGTAAAGTTACGAAGCTCTTTATATTCGCTCCAGTGCTGCTGCAACCTAGCACGTTTCAGCTTCCGATGCGCGCGATCGCGTAGTTTTATTAAAAGCTTTGTGTTACTAGAGATGTATGGCAATTAATTCTTCGTAATTCTAACTGTCCGTCTCGGCGCATGTACATCGAAGAGATTACTTACAGAGCTTTCAAGCAAATTGACTTTACTATCTATATTTTCTGCGCATGAATTTGTTTCCAGTTGAATGCCCGTGCATTTTAAGGGCATTTCTTCATTAAACAAGTTGCAATTACGATAATGAATTTCAAAATGTTTCAGTTGCAGTTTTTGAAAGTTTATGGTAACATACGTTAAATAATGATGGGGTGAACCGATAGGAAAACTGACTCCACATGATTCAACCAATAGTTTTATAACTAATGATCAAATTTAGTAAAGATTCACCATACTCTGCTATTCTATCTAGTTGGTTCTTTAATTAGTTGAGGAAGGCCGAAACTATCCAGAATAGACTTTAAATACTTCGTTTGAGCTTCATCCGGACACAGCTGATCGCAATTTAAGCCACCAAATATTTCTATATAAAGGCTATCGACCTGTGGATATAAATGTGATAAAAAATCTTCGAGAACACGTAAATTACAATAAGAAGTACGTGGTGGTCTGAATATGTACTTAACTGAAGCGAATTTACCCTAACAACCATAAGAAGATATTATACTTCCTCCGTTTTCTGAAGTTGAATAAGTTTAATATTAAAATTTGAAGATTAGATATTATGATTTCCCCACTTCCTCTATGTTGCCTATCTTGTCGAAGAATAGAATACGCCTATCTATCATGTCGCTTATCTTGAATTTCAATAATGCTTGTGTCTAATGATTGATCAAACCATGATTTTGTAACTACAAAAATTCCACACTCCATTTCCGAAAGCAACAGCCGTAGTTCTATTTTGGGAATGGGACGGACATAAGCGTGTAAAATTACAAACAGAGACCTTTGTAGTGTATTTGCTATTCCCTCAAACTTACCATGAACTATACCATACTCTTTCCGGTATTTAAATGGTCAGGAAGGCTACCTTGCATCAGATGTATATTACTCATAGACAAGTTTAAGCAAACCTTTCTCTATGTAGCCACAGCATAACGAAAAAACGCTATCAAAAAGTAAATCGGTAAAGAACGTAGATTTCCCACTTGTGCAAATACATAATTGAGTTTCGGGAATTACCTAAATTCTGAACATTTTAGTACAAGCAAAGTTGAAAATACACCAATGATACAAACTGAAGACCAATATATAATGACACACATGAGAAAAAGAAACTAACATGCATTTACAAATAAGAACAAAAGTCGGCACAAAATAGACCAGCGGTTATTAAAACATGTGCTGCTAGGATTTCTGTTCAAGAGACTCACAAACATGGTGAAATAACTAACATGAATACACAACTATTCCAACGAACTAAATCCACTCTTGCCGCATAATCCCTTTGTATTCCAGAATTCAAAGTGATCATAACTAACACTAACTCACATTTGTAATTTTTATCTTTCACAATCGCTACTTTACCGTCTTGCGTAGAAAAATTCCTTGCACAAAATTTTCCGTTGGTATTTTTAGTACTTATAAACTAGCTTGGCAATGATCCTCCCTGACTAAAATATCTGGTGTAGTAAAAAGTAATCCATTATTTTGCCAATAGATGGCTTCAGTGATCTGTAGCTCGCGTTGTATAAGTCCGATCGGGTTCAACGAGATGGCGTTCAAACGATGAGATTGCGTACTACAAACACTGTTCAGATAGTTGTGATGAGTTGACTCAGTGTTGTGTGAGCGCGCGTCAAAATGGACACTAGCAAAGAGAAAATACGCTATATTTTACAGTTTTTCTTCGATAAAGGCGAAAACGCAAGTCAGGCGGCTGCAAATGTGAATAGTGTTTATGGTCCTGATACTGTAACAGCCAATCACGCGCAATTTTGGTTTCGTCGATTCCATTCCGGTAATTTTGACGTCAAAGATGTACCACGCACTGGAAGGCCACGTGTCGAACATGTCGATAAAATCATGGACATTGTCGCGTCCGACCGTCATGTAAGCACTGTTTCAATTGCCCAAGAGCTAAACATTGCACAAAAAACCGTGTGGAACCATTTTCATAAGGCTGGATACAAAAATGAAGCTTGATGTATAGGTACCACATGAGTTAACGCAAAATAACCTCATGGACCGAATTTCCATCTGCGAATCGCTGCTGAATCGCAATAAAAGCGACCCATTTCTGAAGCGGTTGGTGACTGGTGATGGAAAGTGGATCACTTACGACAACGTCACGCGAAAACGGTCGTGGTCGAAGCGCGGTGCGCCGGCGCAACCGGTGCCCAAGCCAGGAAGGTTTTGCTGTGTGTTTGGTGGGATTGGCAGGGAATTATCTACTATGAGCTGCTCCCCTACGGCCAAACCCTTAACTCGGAACTATACTGTCAACAATTGGACCGTATGAAGGCAGCAATCGCCCAGAAGCGGCCAGCTTTGGCCAATAGGAGAGGCATTGTGTTCCACCAGGACAACGCCAGGCCACACACATCGATAATGACTCGCCAGAAGCTCCGGGAGCTTGGTTGGGAGGTTCTTATGCATCCACCTTATAGTCCGGACCTGGCACCGAGTGATTACCATCTGTTCCTGTCCATGGCGAACACATTTGCTGGTGCAAAATTCGCGTCAAGAGAGGCTTGTGAACATCGACTGACAATTTTTTGCCAATAGGGACAAGGGCTTCTATGAGAGAGGCATCATGATATTACCTTCCAAATGGCAACACGTTATAGAAGAAAACGGCGCATATGTGACCTAAATCGGATCATTCTAACTATGGTAAGTCAAGCTTTCAATGTCATGCAAAAATAATGGATTACTTTTTACTACACCAGATACCTGAATTCTTCTTTTCGTTTTGTCCCTGAGAATCAATTTTCTGGTCCTGTAGTTGGTAAATGTAAGTATAATAGCTCGGTTCTTACCTGACTTTGTTGGGACGATTCTATGCGTACGGCACAACTCAGACTTCTGAACTTCTACCCCTAATTTATCCTCAAAAAGAGACAAGGCAGTTTCGTCGGTATTGTCACTGTCAAATTCGGGCAAACCAAAATTTTGGATGCTATTCCTACTGTTCTAGTTCTACAACTTTATCGTTTTACTCTGCAACTGACTTCTCACGCTCTACTATTTCACTCTTCACAATGCAGAGCTCCCTTTCCACATCACTCACTTCATCACTGTTAAACTTCATGATGTATTCTAGGCGTTGAATTACTACTACTATTATCCATGATTACCTTAGAAATTGTAGTGACTGAGCAGTCGATTTCACCTCAGCGCATATTTACTTCATAAGATCATCTTTCGCAAACAGAGACGAACGTGTACTGGGAGTATTTCCGCTCCTTATATACAATGGTATGATTGGATATTCAATACTTCACTATCAAGGTACAGACAAGTTTAGCTATGGTCTTCAAAATTAAGCTAATTTTTTATAAGCACACTGATATAACCTTCAGCACTATTTTCTTGCGATCGCTTCATTTACAACTAATAGGTGGGAGAACTTGCACACGCTTCTACATACACGGCGTCATCTTGGATCTGATACATGAAGGTTTAAATTATGATTTGGTTAACAGGAAAAGCTGATTTGTTGTTGCCATATTTTATCACTCTCCATACTTATTTATAAGTATGCACAGAGGCTCGTTTAGTGAATAAAACAGTATAACATATTAATTGAATCTGCAGTTTGAAGAAGGAAACAATTCCGAAAAGTTGCTTTGTGGGAACTGTATAATATGTTTATTATTTATTGAAAGGAAACAATAATTCTACTGAATATTCAAAACTATCTTCGGATACTTGCGTACTGCTCAGATAGTTTACAAGTATTGTATTTTTTTTTCTGAAGAATTAAAAAAAGTTGGTGGATTTGTTTCCTTCTTCAAACTTATGAAAAAACGTCTTCACATTTTTAAGTGTTGAGTTCAAATGAATGTTATTTAGAAGAAATGTATGCACAAGGAACTCGAAAGTTAAAAGTAAGTAATAAATTCATTTTTTTCCCTTCTCCCCAGTGACAGAAATTTCGCCCCACAAATGTGCAAAACTGCTTTTATTCCGTAACAGTGCTAGCCATAGTTGCTATATGTAAATATCTGTTAACAATAGCAGTGAAAAATATCAGTGTATGGAAACGGATCTAAATGCGAGTTATTTATTCCCAACTGTGAAAAAAGTAGTTTAAAACAATATTTTAGACTAACCTATTCACCTGTATCCTGTTACGTGTGCAGTAGAGATATAGACGAAGGTAGTTTAGTTCCTACCATAACTGTTATAAAACTATCATATGTAATTATCGGAGCTTGGATTTACTGGTGAAGAAACAGTACATAAAAACACAATTGAATCAGGAAAGTATAAAGCGGTGGGTAGGGGAAGTGTAATTGCTTCATGCTGAATTAGTATAATAACTTGCAACTAGCGACAGGAAGAGCTGAGCCATTCTCGCGGATGCGGATTATTCCTTAACAGTAAATAGTATTCCAAGCAACAGCATCCAGTTGGCAATTTAGCGTATTAATAGCATGTTGAAAAGCTAATTCAAGGAAGCCGTGATGTAAACCTGGTGTAGTTTTTTTTCTTAATGAAAATAACGTTTCTCATTTTTATATATATAAACGTATTAAGAAATTTAATAAGATTAGTGAACAAAGGTTAGATAAGTCAGGTACGATATTTATTTATTGCACACACGATTAACTCGTGTTTTCACAATGTGCTCTTCCTGTCGCTAGTCACAAGTGTCGTGTAGTAGCGTCCCAAATAAGGACCATACCATTCCTTCCATTACGGTTGGACCATTCTCGCACAGGCGCATTACTCCTTCACCGAAAATGAGACTGACAAGCAGATAGTTTCCAATTACCAATTTAGTGGATTGCTAGTATGTCGGACGGAGAACCCAAGATCCAATCATTGTCTGCTTTTCTTTGTCTTTTTTAAAGAATAAAAATCTCTTTATATATATATATATAATAAAATTAATAAATTTAATAAATAAAATTAATGACCAAGGGCACATGGAAGTTAGGGAAAGTCAGGTATGGTGTTTCTTTTATTGCACACGCGAATGAATCGTGTTTTCTCAGACATTCGAAAATAGGACTTCTTGTTTTGAGACGCTAGTGGCCTTGTTCCTTCCAAGGCCAAATAAATAATTCTATAACTGGCTATCGTTCTTCTACCTTACGATAAGCGGATATAAATTGAGGTGCGCTTTTAGTAAAAATGTAATTTCGATTTTATAGCGTTTCTTCATTTCTTCAAATTGCTGGTTCATTTTTTCTAAACTACGTCTGTGAATTTTATAGACTGTTGAATGTGCGTACTGTTTTCACTGCCTCAAAGGAAGAAGAAATTCTAATCGCAAGACCAGAGCTTTACTTCGAAACTACAAAATAAAAAGGAGTTTCTCTTAAAAATATAAAAAACTTTAGGTGAAGGAGTATCAAACCCGAGACCACTAAATCCCAAGCCCAATTTTTAACCCGGGACCAACTAAATCCCAAGCTAATGACCTTACCTATTTTTTACTATTTTATTAAACCTGAATTGGACTACAGAATCAGAATGGAAAATATTAGAAGAAAACATTAAATAGAAATCAAGTTATAAAACAAATTAAACAATAACATTTCAAAATAACCTATTTAAAATATAAATAAAATATATACCATTTTAAAAATAAAAACCTTCTCTAAACTGGTATCGAACCCGTGACCTTTGCATAACAACTCCAACGCCTTATCTACTACTCAACGTAGCCAACTATCACCCAGTGCTTTCTGAGAGCTCTTTATAGCAATTCCGTACACGGGTAACAGGCACTACTAATTACGTAGAGTTCACACGTCATGGTTGTCCTCTCCGCGGAAAATTCTCTGTCATTTTGTTCCGTTCTTCCAGTAGTTCAGTTTGTTTAGTAAACAGGAAACAATGTGGTTTACCATTAACAAGCTTCGGAGAAAAATAGCAGTTAAGCCAGTAACTGCTATTTTATATCGGTTGTAGCAGTCATAGCAATTTATCCCATGTAGCAGTGAAAAATAGCTGCTACGCTAGATTTGTCCATCTTTATTTCGCGCCTATTTTTGAAGGCTTTACTAATATTTTTTTTTTGCTTTCTTTGTGAATTGTATAGATCTCATCCATCCCTTCCAGATATCAAATCCGGCATAAAGTAGGTTTTCACATTTGGCGTTTATTGCGTTCTTTAAACTGCCGATTCAATTATTATAATGAAAATCCGAAATATAGTTGTAAATAGTAGGTGGTGCTTACTGACACTGATGAATGATAATAAACTAACGTAAGCAGTGAAAATGGTAAACACTCTCTTGTGTGACCATAAAGATAATTGCGAGAGAGTTACCTTATATTAGGTACTGTATGTATCAGATGAACATTAACCTTCCTTGTGGCGTCACTGGAATTTAGAGAATATTTGAACGCACCTTCTACTTTGTTCTTATGGGCTCAAACGTTCAACAATGGATTCTATCGACTTCATCATTATTATAAACTAACCTACGAGCACATTGTAATTAATGAAATAAACGATATATCAGTTTATAAAATTTATTTGACAGCCTCTTCTCCGTAGCATATCTATAGTTTGCATGTGTTTTACGTTCATTCTCCAAATAAGAAATTACTGACTACTAGTTAGATTTCGAATGACATACGTTGAATGTTGTTAGGTTCGGTTCGGAAGACAACCTTTATCAATATATAGCATTATCTATTAATTAACTATAGTTTAGCTGTGGCTTACTTACTTACTTACTTACTCTATGGCTTACAGATCTCGCAATTTCTTCGCTACAGTAACAAACGTTCTCCACAGGATTCTATCCTGAGCATTTATCCCATTGCACTATCTAGAGTATGTCCCAAGAATCAGATGTTATACTATTCTCAGAATTTTCGAGAGATATTGGCTAAGCAACTACTTAACTGGTGCACCATTTCATATTCATAATCACATGTACAGATTCCAAAAATTCTTTTAAACTATATCGCATATAATCTGGATGCTTAAATATCCATAGAAATGTTCTGACACTTTAAAGACAGATATTAGTGTCGCAAATCGTTAAACTAAATTAGCATCTCTGTTCGTACCAATTACTGCTATCGTTGTTTACTGCATAAAAAAAGATACATTAACGATTTTTTGTTTATAATTGTGTCTATTTAAGCAAGGATTCAGAGTGCTTCTTTATACTATTTTCTTATTCTGTTCCCTGACTTTATCAGGTTCTTTCTTGCCCTTTTTTACTTGAATTTTTTTCTGACTATAGGTTCTCCCCTGTATGATACATTTTAGTCTATGATGTCTAGGTTGCACCTAGGCTGTTTTCTCTTGTGTGCTTCTAACATTTTATAATGCTTTATTTTGTTTTTCTAAAAAAAATCACATTCTAAGTATGTTCTTATAGTATGAGAATTAGATATCAAATTACCCCGCAATTTATAAATGCATATTGGGTTTCACTAACGGGTGCTCAAACTTGGCACACGGGTAGTTCATGCCATTGAGATAAAAAGTGTCAATGGCCACAAACAATTCTACCGACAGGATTTCGAGATATTAGCCGATGAAGGTCATAATTGCGTGCAATCGTCGATACCATGCTGAGTTCCGCAAGGGCAAAATATCTCGGTTAGAATGAGTTCTTCTGAAAACTGCAAAGAGAGAAAAATTGCAGAAAATGAACAGAACTAGCGGACGAATGGATGAACGAAAGTCTGTGCGGGCCCCACGGGGCCCAACTGCGATTTTTGAAATGGGAATATCCATTTTTTAATCCAGATTCTGTATCTACGGAAAAAAATGAATCAGAATATGTCCTGGTCAAAACTGTAGGAAATGAGTCCTGGGCCCCACCGCGCCAGAAACAGTATAACGGCGAGAAGTATCAGATGGAACGGAATATGTCGGTTTGAATGCGTTGCTCTGAAAACGAGAAAGAGATAAAAGCTGCAAAAAATCAACAGAACGATCGGACGAATGGGCCAGCCAAAATCTGTGCAGCCCTGTGTGGGCCCCACGGGACACAACTTCGATTTTTGAAAGGGGAACACCCGTTTTTGTATTCCAGAGTCTGTATCTACGGAGGAAATATCAGAATATATAGTGCTGAAACATATAGGAAGTGAGTCTTGGGTCCCACAGGGTCGGAAACAGTACATGATGAGAAGCGTCAAAAGGTCCGGAACGGTTAAATATCTAGAATATAATATTTCGTCGATACCATGGTAATGCCTGGTGATGTGAATGTGAGAACGGACTAGGAACAGATACACACATGTATATATAGACCACCCCGCGGAGCTAGTGGTCACCATCGCTGAATGCTGATCGTGGGTCCCGGGTTCGATTCCCGGCTGTGCCACGGGCGTTTTCCAAAAGGAGAGGGCCTGGAACTAGGGATGTCAATCGGCTTCTCTCGAGCCGTGAGCCGACGGCTCGAGCAGAGGCGAAATGAGCTCGGCTCAATATGAGTGAACCACGGCTTGGCTCGGTGTGAGCCACGGCCCGGTTCAGCTCGGCTCACTGTGAGCCGACGCTCGGTTCGGCTCGGCTCGCTACGAGACGCGCTGGGCACGGCTCGGCTCACGGTGAGCCGACGCTCGTTTCAGCTCAGCTCAGTACGAGCCGCGACTCAGGACAGCTCAAGCCGATAAAGCCATGAGCCGAGCTGAGAGAGCCGTTGACATCCCTAGACTACTTATACAATACAAAAACTATGTGAAAAGACAATATCCACTTTATGTTCTTCGCAGTCTTGATTATATCTTATGCCTTTGTTTGTGCGTGAATCCATTCACTTGGGTTCCTATCTCTCCTAGTTATTCCTAGCAAGCATCTCTCCATTGCTCTTTGTGTGACTCTTAATCTTTAAGTAGTTTCTGTATTTAATATCCAAGTTTCACAGCCATACATCATTACTGGTAAGACAAATTGATTATAAACTTTACGCTTGACACATTGGTAGTTTGCTTTTGAAAATAATGTGTAATCTTCCAAACGAACTCCACACCATTTTACATCTTCTGTTTATTTCTTCCATCAACTTGGCATTCGAAGTTTTGAGCTGGGCTAGGTAAACATACTCATTAACTAAGCCTATTGTCTCTTCGTTAATCTTTATTCCCTTCTTTGCAGCATGTTGATTATGAATTACCTTTGTTTTACTTAAATTCATTTTAAGACCTATTTTCGAACTCTTATTACACAGTTCTTCCATTCTGGTTTGTAGTTCTTCTGCACTTGAAGCAAACAGGACTATATCATGAGTGAATCGTAGGTGATGAAGATATTCGCCATTGATCTTTATTCCAACTTCATCCCAGTTTAAATTTTGGAACTATGTATTTTGCTACTAATGACAGATGTAGCAGTTGAGTAAAACATACCTATATATAACAAAGAGCGTGAAGAAAACAAAGCAGCAGCTTGCTACTCCGAAGAAGTAGCTACACATTTTTACAGAGAATTGTACTACTCCGAAGAAGTAGCTACACATTTTTACAGAGAATTGTACTACT
>JAGDQP010003111.1:56127-97141 GCA_022664845.1 Lepisma saccharinum
ATCCGTCTCCCATTTCACGCCTTTTTAGGGCTAAAGAACTTGGCTCCACTTTTTGCACCTCTGGTGTTTTTGTTCGGATCCATCACTACATTACAAGTTTATCTTAGTCTCAAAAAAAAAAAAAACATTTCCCGAAATTCCAGGCACTCATATTGATATTTCTTGGAAAAGTAGAACTTCTTTCTACTATCTTCTGATATGTATGTTTTGTTTCTGGCTACACATCGTCTGAATCCCATTTGTTTTGTTCACATCGATACATCTGTAACATTAACTTGCATAACCTAGGCAAGTGAAGTAGCCAAATCTTTAGTACTAATTCTTTCAGTTTCGTTCATAGAATGGAGAATGTAGCTTTCATTCCGGGCAGTTAGTTTCCTTAGTTCACCAGAAGGAATTCCCAATAATTGTTCTGCTTTATGTTTCTTTATGATGTATCCAACGGTAGAGGATGGCTTTCCAACAAGCTTTGCTATGTCTCAGTACCTTTTACCTTCCGCACGTAATTTGAAAGTAAAGTGAGTAGTTCCAATGTTATTCAACTTAATTTGTTTCCCAAGCTGCTTCTTTATACCTGACACGATTTGAATTGCTTCAATACACCACACAGAGTGCTCTTGTACACAAAAGGATACCTAAAATATTTCTTTCGAGAGTAGTATGGTCCAAATACGTCCAAATATATTTTTTCTTACGGTGAATGTACGTAGTTGTCAATTTTTCCTTACCTGTTACCTTACAGGTATATCGAGTTGTAGTTATTATTTCTATAGCATTCTATTTAAGATATCCAAATTATCATAAAAGGGCAAGAGATTTCGAAATGGGCCACGTTTTGCGTGTGATACAGTATTTGTTTCCTCTTTGTTGAACCTGTCCAAATATTTTTTTCTCATTGTAGGTGAGACAAAAGCTTCTTGAACCATGCCTGTCGAGATCGAGAACAAAGACGTAAAAGAAGAAAAAAATATTTGTTCAATAAATCAGTAGCGCGGCGGAAGGGTGAGCCGGACAGAAAGAGAATAACATTTGGAAAAGCTTAGTAACTCCTCTGCATAGACTAACAATATTTTCTGTTATTTCCTAAGTTTATTTTCTAGTAACAGAATAAACTTTGTTCTAATTAGTTAGAACACAATATACTTTAGTGATTTTTTTAACGTTATACAAACAGTTAAATTCTGTAATATCTGAACCTGTGGAAGCCTTCATAATGACTATATGTGTACTACGTTCATGCAAATACAATATTTGGTAAAATCTTAATTTAATTTGTATTAAAATCGTCATATGTGCCTTCTTAAACCCTTATCTAGCAACAAAATACATTCCTGAATGGGTTCCCCCAAAGTTACACAGAAATCTGCGCCCTTGCTTGCAATTTTATGGTCGGCAGCATCACTATAACTTAACTCCGTTTTCGAGTGAGTGACAAGAAATCATAAGCGTTGAATTTCGAATTGTCTGCAAAACTATTTTATGTCACGGAAATTTTACCTGAAAACCTCGTACAATAATTGTACTGTATGTCTTAATTTTTTTTAAAAAACATTTGTAGTGATTACTTTACTTATACTTCATTACAGCCCTGTAATTGTTAATATTACATTAAATTTGTCAATTGTTATTTATTGCAAATTGCAGCGTTAAGACACAACTGTTTCGGCAAAAATTTGCCCTGGACAAATTTACCGCGACAAACTCCTCTTTGATAGTGCATTCATAGGCAGCATGATCAATATCCCCCTTAAAAGAATATACTTTCAAAATGATTAAAACCGTGGAAAATGCTGTTTCAGTCAATGATATTTTCTTTCGTATTGAAGTTGAACTCTTTGTTATAATATTTTCGAATTTTCATTTGAATTCAGATAGTAAGGAGCTTTATTAGATATAACGAACCGGGTATATGGGAACTGATTTTTGTTTTTTCGTATGATGCTTCAGCCAAACCACTCCTGTAGGTGGTGTCATCTCCAAATCCTCGAGAACACTCAAATCTGAAAATTTTACGGTCAAAAGTCTATAGAATCCCTTCTAAACTCCATTTACACCATCACAACTATGGTTCTACACCCCCTAAACTGAAAACCCTGGCGGAATCCCTGCTACAGAAGCATTGGTTGATTACTCCCAGTATAACTTCAGAAAATATGCTATTTCAACACTGCAAAATTTTCGGGAACATTCCTGGAAAAGCTAGATATCTTATCTGCCTGGAAATTCCCAGTAACTTGAATAATAAAAAACAAACATCATTAATTATTTTAGGACTGGAATATAAAAGAAAATAGAAAATAGATTTGAACAAAGGTTAGTTATTTCGTTCGGCATACCTTTTGTCTTTGCAGACTTCAAAGTGCGATAATTAACCTGTAATTGTAAGTCAAGGGGAAGCTATGTTTATAGCGTGTCCCAAGGAATGGTGTTTGACGCTGAACATCGTGCAACAAACAAGCACACAGTTGAAGACAATAAGTTCATATAATGTAGAAAGTTGCAAAAAATGGCAACAGCGCCAGAGGTCAAAATGAAGTAAAAATGAACAGAAATATACGCGTGTGACGCCAAATGGATGGTAGTATTGAATGTATATTCATGTGTGCCAAAATGATAGTAATTGGAACGGAAGTCAAATTGATAGGAAACTAAACAAAAATTATTGTGCATTTAATTGGAGTATATTCGTTGATTTCGTAAAGTACAGCACTGATAACCATTATATACTCTTAAAAGAATGCAGCTAAGTCTCATTGCTGTAAAGAAAAACCAACTTCAAAACGGATGCAAAATGTTCGTGATTTGAATGGACGCCAAATTGATAGAAAAATCTATATATATATATACAAAGTCTTATCAAAAAAATCCTCTTCGAGAAGAAATACATCCCTTGTGACTCACGACTTGTTTCGGACTTCGGTATGAGCAGCTGCTCGTTTCGGTTTGAGCTCTGGCTCCGTTCGAACCGCGGTTCATTTCGGCTCGGCTCGGTGTGAGCCGTGGCTCGGCCCGTTTCGGTTCAACTCGGTGTGAGCCGCGACTCGATTCGGCTCGGTTCGCTGTGAGTCGCGGCTCGCCTCTCAGCGAGTCACGGCTCGGTTCACTGTGAGGCTCAACAAGGTTCGGCTCGGCTCACGTTGAGCCTCAGCTCGGTTCGGCTCGACTCACTGTGAGCCGCGGCTCGGTACGGCTCAGCTCAGTGCGAGCCGCGGCTCAGGACAGCTCAAGCCGATCGAGCCATGAGCCGAGCCGAGCGAGCCGTTGACATCCCTACCTGGAACGGTGACCACCCAGCATCGTGATCCAATTCGGGAGCTCCTGTAAAGGGAAGACATTGGCGATCACAGTGAGAGCTTAGGCTCTCCTCACCCTACCCGTTTGGTCAGCGTGGGGCTAATCTCCTCCCTTCGGGGAGAGGCCTCATCCGTTAGTGGATCGAATATGGCTGTGATGTACTATTATAGAAATCTATAGATCTAGATCTAGCTATCTGTCCATAGATAGATAGCTGTATAAGAGTAGTCCTTCTCGGTATTCCATTCCACCCAAGGAGTTCCGAGTTCTGTCGCGTTAGCTTTTTTTAAATGGTCCTTCTCCAATAACCCTATACTCCACCAATGGCTACTAAACACCAAGTATTTCTAGCCACTCGTGTGCATCTCTAGCATGTAGCACAACATGCAACAGAGTTGTGAAGGAATATGTTACCTGCAACTGATGTCTTGCGTAACCCAAATACCACACTACAGCTGCAATATGGGCACACGTACCCAATGTTCTCGCTCCAGTTTGACAAGTGCAATAACTCCCTAGAATGGTATTATCTTCTTTGTGGATATCGTTAGTAAACGCTATCCACAACTGATGTCTTGTCGTATTTCTGTATCGTGAGAAAAACCTAAACCTTATGAAACCAGGTTCATGATCAAGATCCACTTTTAATTCAGCTTCTCGCTCGGCCATGGTATTACCTTGAATACATGACGGTTCCAAGTTTACTTGGAAGATACCACACGTCAAGTCTCTGAGTGAGTTACGATCTAAACGTGGAAATGTTGGAAGATCGGCGTCAAGTAGTGGGAGCCAGCGACCTCTCCTCACTTGGAGATTTGCAAGTTCAACTCTTGCTTGTACGACATTGGGGAATTTAGCCCGTTCCAGCATTTGCTCAGCCGCTCCTGCTGTGCCACCTTGTGGGGTTATAGGACCAAGATACCTATTAATAATCGCGCTAGCTATCAACAGAAACTCGCACATATTTGGAAGATGTGACGTAGAAATTACATTTTGGAAAAACTTGAAAAGTGACTTCATATGTCCATTCCGTGCTTCCACTATCCATCTTATCTTGGTTATACAACGTGTGTCATTTGCAGCTTCTGTAGATAATAGCCGTTCACCTCGTTCTAATAAAGCCGGCATTTGCACATTTATTAGTAGACGTTCCAGCATATGAATTGCATCGCGATACCCGCGATCGACGACGAACACATCCCCATCTTGGAACCACTCCCGCATAACCTGAGCATCTCTATTAAATTCATTGATGAGAATTCTGGCGTCAAGTTTAGTGCCATTGGATAGCTAATATGTAACAATCTGGTGCTTCGATTATGGACGGTTTAATTAAGTGACGATCTTTGTGCATGCTAAACGATTGCCGCAATACTTTAAAGCACGAGCCTTTCTCAATATATAAATACGTACAATCATTTAATGCAAATAGCCCGGGGAATGTATGGGTCTGGATACAGTAATCTATTCGAAAAGTCTGTGACATGCCTCTGTATATATTCATCCCGCGTTAATGCGTTTAGGCCGATGTTTTGTGGAACGAATGTTGTTTGAAGCGCTTGTCTCACTAATGATATTTTATCGCTAGTATTTTGGCGGGACGAATATTTGAAAATCACTTTTAACAATTCATCACTGATTCCGTGTCGCATCTTCCATAGAAACGTAAGAATATATTTTTAAATGTACTTGATTGCCAACGTGTACAGGATCGCACTGAGCATATAAATCAACAAAGTGTTCCTTTGAGATAGGCGAAATAACTCCAAACTCTGAATCAGTAAAGACATCCTCATCTGGATATGGATTATCTCTTGTATGCACAACAGACGCACGCAAGGTCTGCAGCAATTGTCCTAACTGATTGCCATTTCACTTGTAAGGACGATTTACATATCTCAAGTCAACTAATAAAATATCTAAGAGCATACCTTTATTATTCAATTGTCGTCTGCAGGATTTTGTATTTTCACTGACATAAATATTTCGTTTGCAAACAATTCAGTTCTACATTCAATCGATAATCTGCGTAAATCCTGCATTCCTTTACAAATGACGCAAATGCTAGATGATGTTTGGGTCAATACGTTCAATCTCACACATAGCGGATCGACCTCTACGGCATCTAATCTCGAGCGATAGAAATGTTACACGGTTGACAGATGTAGGTAGACATTTGGATTAATGTTGACTGGCGGTCTATCGGCATCGTCTAGCCGACCAACTGCAACACGCAGTTTTGGGCGTTTTCTGCTCCAGAAATACAAATACCGCGGCGGTTCAGCAATCGGTTGCAAACAAAACAATGGTTGCGTACCGGTACTTTAACCATGAACAGCAAAACATGAACAGGATTCTAAGAGAACAATTAAGTCACTTTTAAACGCAGCAGCAAATGAATGGCGCACCGTAGGCTACTAATCTCGTGTTCACATACGCAGGCATGAACAAAAATATACTCCAACAGAATTATCAATGCACTTCCAAGCCTCACTGGTCGAAGCATTCAGTCACTCATAGGCTAGTACAGTGGTTTTGAGAATATCACCACACACCAAGAGTTTTTACGTTCTTGACCACTGTACGGAAATCAACATAAAACTGAAGGAAGGATTCAATTTCGAAAGAACTTCCAAAACAAACAAAGAATGACGCACCATTTACTGCTAATGGCCTGTTTACATACAATGTTGCCCACAAAATACCATAATTATTCACACAGAAAGAAATATTAACTCATTTGCGAGCCTCACTAGGTGGAACAAGAGCAGGTCTCACATACTAATTGGGAACACTGTAGGTTTCCTTTCACCACTAATAACATGCGTACTGTACCTGCAGATATATTGATACAACTTGCACGGTGGTTTCTAAAGACAGCAGAATACTTTTCCCCCATAAACTTCTATGTAGGAGGGCGTGTTCCTTACCGGGTGACAGAAGAGTCCCCCAATCAACAGGTCGAGAGGGGAAGCGCAAGAGTGGAGAGCTTATCAATGAGATCGATAATATTTGAGAACATATCGGTGAACCAAAACATGCGCTAGCGCAACAGTGGAATATAGGGCTATTTGCGAAGCACGATTAAAGAAAAAACAACGCGCCAGAACTCAGAACCCCTTGGGTAACGTGGAATACCGAGAAAGCTATCCATCTATCTATCTATATATCTTTATATTTATAGCTAGCTAGCTAGATCTAGATATATAGATTACTATAATAATAAACCACAGCCATATTCGATGCACTAACGGATGAGGTTTCCCCCCGGAGGGAGGAGATTGGTCCCACGCTGACCAGACGGGTTAGGCGAGGAGAGTCTAAGTTCTCACTGTGATCGCTACTGTCTTCTCTTCACAAGAGCTCCCGAATTGGATCACGATGCTGGGTGGGCACCGTTCCAGGCCCTCTCCTTTTGGAAAACGAACTTTGCAGAGCCGGAAATCAAACCAGGACCCACGATCAGCATTCAGCGACGGTGACCACTAGCTCCGCGGGGCGGTATATATATTTTATGTTCCTTGTCCGTTCTCACGTACCCATCACCAGGCATTACCATTACCATGGTATCGACGAATATATATTCTAGACATTTAACCGTTCTGGACCTTTCGCCGCTTCTCATCATTTACTGTTTCCGACTCTGTGGGACCCAAGACTCACTTCCTACATGTTTAATCACGCTATATTTTTATTCTTTTCCGTAGATACAGAATCTGGAATACAAAAACGGGTGTTAACCTTTCAAAAATTGCAGTTGGGCCCCGTGGGGCCCGCACAGACTTTCGTTCATCCATTCGTCCGCTAGTTCTGTTCATTTTCTGCAAATTGTTTCTCTCTTTGCAGTTTTCAGAAGAACTCATTCTAACCGAGATATTTCGCCGTTGCGGAACTCAGCATGGTATCGACGATTGCTCGCAATTATGATCTTCATCGGCCAACATCTCGAAATCCTGTCTGTAGAATTTTTTGTGCCCATTGAGACTTTTTATCACAATGGCATAAACTACCTGTGTGCCAAGTTTGAGCGCTCGTTAGTGAAACCTAATTTGCATTTAAAAAGTGCGGGGTCCTTTGACAGTGATAAGGTTTTCATCCATTTAGTACGATATAGTTTCTGACCAGCAATTCACGATTTCTTCTATATCTTGTGCAACTTTCCAAAATACGTTTAACAGTTACATTTTCTGTCCAGATGCAAACAAAGATGACTGTGTAACTTTCATTTTATTTAGGTGATAATTTAATCCAGTATGTTCTGTCCTTGTACGGACACATAAATACAATTACTTGACTGGACAAATTTACCTTAAATAACATTATATGCTCCCACTAAAAACAACAGTATATTCCTTATTTTTTTCTTTTCCTCATCATCGTTTTCCTTCCCAGAATTTTATTCGGTTAATATTTTCATCAATGATTAGATACACTTGTATGATTCTTGTCCCCAACAACTACATGTTTCGAACTTGGATTACGATTAATATTAAATTATAATATTCATAGAACTGAGAACGCCAAAGCTTATTTAAAAAAAAGAGCATTAAAAACTTTCAACTCAGATATGGTCAGTTGGTCACCGAACGTAACAATCATAATATTTTTAGATTTACAATGATCTCAATGTAAAATTAGGACGTGAGCATTTTGTGTTTTCGTTTTATCTTTCTATAATTTTTCAGTTTGTCAAAACTTATGTTCGGCCGTAGCCAAATTTATTTAAAACCCTTCGCTTTATCGCCTATTATAATGATTTGGAATAGGGCGCTTGTGTGATTGAGAATCCAGCCCATTTTTAAAGGCCTGAAGTACTATTTTCTTTGCACTCGAATCAATGTACAGTGAACTTAGAGATGTTAAATACTTGTTCATCGAATTGTATTTGTTATTTGATCACACTTTTACACTCTAGACTATCTAAAAAGTTAAACATTTCGCGTTCACAAGAAACGAATACCGTGATTAATATCAATGAAGCTTACATTATATTTAAGTAAAACGTAACGGTTATGGGTGTTTGAGTAGAACAGCAATAGTCCGGTAAATTTACAAAGAACTTTCAACGTTTATATTAAAAAATATTTCACAAGAGTTCATTTCTTTTACAGCTGTGTAAAATGTATGAGTTTATCCTTTTGGTAGTAAAATTACCAACATTTTTTTCTTTGTGAGAATACTTTTGAAAATTTACCTGACACGAAAATGTAATATTTATCGTTTAATTAATTCTTGTGTAGCATCACAATTCCTATGGCAGCTAAAAGATATGTATTTGATGAAACATGAAAAGGTTCTGCCGTATTTGTTGATAATCAAGAATTAGGTTAATTATTTAGAGGTTGGGAATAGTGTCAATATACAAAAAAGGATTTCATGAACAAAAATAACAAGTATTTGCGTGCCATAAATTTTTTGGTTCATATTGTGAACAGTGGAACTTTGTGGTTTTTAAATTAAATTCTTTCGCTTTCTGCATATCAGCATTGATGAAATTATGAATCATTGATTAGTTACTCATTGCCATGGAAATACGTGACGAACAATACACAGCAAATTAGTACCTTTCAGTTCAATAAACGATGATACGACAAAAGCCTCCACGAGTACCTGACAAGTTTAAATAAATATTTTCTGTTTTCCAAATGGATTTATATGTTTATTTTGTCGCAATTAGCTACAAGTATTGGTATTAAATTATACGCAAAGGAATTTTAAATAATACGTAAAAGCCAAGTAAATAAGGATATGTTGATATCATCTTACTGGAAAACAATATTTGTGTCCATTTTAAGTTAGATAAAAGCGGAGCAAATATTACGTACAAAAACGTCAAACTAGGTAGCTCTATGGCACTATGGTTACTTCGCACGCGGGAGATCACTGACACGAAATTCTGCAGAAGTCTTTACGATTGAGGTTTCTCTTTAATTTTATTTCTTTCTGTTGAAGCGACCTTTGTCTTCCTTTTATTTTTTCCGCATGGATAAAGTAGCATAGCAAAGATTGTGGAAAAGGCGACCAAATACCTTAAATCTTTGGACCATCAACAAGTCAAACGGCACAAAGAAGTTGAAGTGTGGTCAGTTGGACTTCTGTAAGTGCAGTGAAACGTCGGGTGCCGTAGTGATGGCAACCCAACGGGATTTATTAACGATTGAGCGCGGAATGATAGTTGGTGCTAAACGAATAGGGCGTGCTATTTCGGAAGTAGTTCGTACATTGAACTTTACTCGCTCTGCAGAGTCAAGGGTGGACCGTGAGTATTGCATTAGAGGCATTGCGACCCATCAAGGGCAACGCAGTGGCCACCCACGCGTGCTGAATGACCGCGACCGGCAACGTCTGGGCAGACTCGTCCGGACAAACACACAAGCAACAGTGCATGATCTGACAGTAGGAAACAATGCAGAACGTCCCAGGAACGTATCTTACAGGCAGGCAACGTAGTGCCCTATTAGCTATGCTTAGTATTCCAATTAGTAGGGTCCGGGTGTGGCGCATATCCCATGAGATCATAAACCAAAGTTGTAAATAAACACTGTGAGAGCTGCAAATGAACCGTCATGGTGTGGGGCGTATTTACCTGGTATGGTTTGGGTTCTCTGGTCCTTTTGAACAGGATATTGACAGATCACAGTTCCGCTATGTTCAGCTGTATGGTGACAATTTCCAGCTTTTTATGTACTTGCCGAAAAAGGAATTTTACAGGATGACAATGTGTCATGTCACCGGGCCGCAATGGTGCGCGACTCTTTTGAGGAAAATTCTGGTAACTTCCAACGCAAGATTTTGCCCCCTAGATCACAGAATATGAGCCCTATCGAGCACATGTTGGATATTATTGCACGGGCTATTCGTGACCAAGATCTTCTACCTGCAATAACCATCGAATCGTGGACGGCAATCGAGACGGCATGGCTGTACATTCTCTAGCAGACAACCAGTGACTTGTCGGGTCCCTGACACTTCGAGTTCGCCGTGTAGCGTCCCTGCACTTCGTCGTTCTCAAGGGGGTCCAACACGTTATCAGGTAGGTAACCCATGACTTTTGACACTTCAGTGTATATACGTTGGGTAATCGTTTTTTGTTGTTGTTGTTGTCTCTGCTTGGAAACTTAGAATAATTGGAATCGCCGATGTATCGGTATGGTTCAAGAAATAATTCCCACATTGAGAAGAAAAGTAGCTATTATATTCTCAAGGAGAGAAGTACGTCAGAATATTAACGAAGACATAGATCACTTTTATTTACCCCTGTTTACGATAAATGGTACTTGATTCTTTGGATTACTACTCATCTTCTTCAGTGTTCAAAAAGCGTGTTCTTACAAAAAAATAGGTGGTTGGTTTACGGGTAATGATGTCATCAATATGTCCCCCACGTCATATATCAGCACTAAATTCAAACATACCTAGATCTGTAACGAAACATCGTAGAACACAGTTTCTTTTTTTAATTATTCGTATTAAAGTGGATATTATTTTGTTCTATTACACTTTTCTGCGCCAGTGAAGAAATCTCCTTAATATTTACCGTAGAACATACGTTTTGCAATTTTTCTTGCTGCTGATGAATATTTAAACCAACATTGCATCTAAACCATTAAGGTAAGCAAAAAATATATTGGAATAAACAATTTAGCTAATACCTTAAATGTTTCAAAAATATTATTAAACTTATGATGTGGGTGAAAGTTGTGTCCACAATTTATTCAACTTCTAATACACAAAAAAATAAACATATTTGTAGAAAGACAAAATTTCGCAACTACTCATTCTAGTACTCTTTGTGTACTACACTGTATAATAAAATACCCAATTTCCTGAAGAGTATTGACGATATTAATAAATTTAAATCTGAGCTATTCAATATGTTGGTAAATAAGGGTTATTATGCTGTCAATGATTATTTGAGTGAAGACTCATTATGCAATATGCAACTATGTAATAATTTAAAGGATGTTAATTGTACTCAATTTAAAACTAAATATTATCATGTCTCATGTATAGAGAAATTGACGTGTCTTATGTATCACAGGTCACGATCTGTATGTACTACACAGACGAATAAATTTCTATTCTATTCTATCCTATTCATTGTGAAACAACACTAAATCCAAACAAACCTAATTCTTCAACGGTTCGTAGTAGAAGGTTGTTTGTTTTTGCTACTTGTTACAAAGTAGGTATTATTTTGTTCCATTACACTTTTCTACGTCAGACAGTGGCGTAACTACAATACTGTCAGACCTTGCATTACGGGGATACAGGCAGGACCGGATTTACCACTAGGCTCATTAGGTCTGGGCCTAGGGCCGTAATGTTCAGAGGGGCGCACTTTACAAGGAAAAATTGAAATCGGTATTTTAAACGCGAGAAGAAAACAATATTTGGCTAAAACACTAAGGACCATGTAGAGAGAGCGCCAAAAGTGCAATTCTACATACATAAGTACTTCAGATAATTTAAAGTTAGGTTAATTTACATTAGAATATATTAGGAAAACTACAGTGTCTTTTCCTAATATTTCTTTCCGGGTCCGCAATGTGTAGGTACTGTGAGCTCGAATCCTGCTGCCGACCATCATGACTTACTTTTTCCAGAGTTTCCTTCAGTTTTACCACATGAACGTCAGAATAGTGTGTACCTTAACTAAGACACCGGTCGATATACTCTCGTGCCCTATCTCCGAATGTGATCCAAAGATGGATAAAGCCCTTAAAAATTTCAAAAACATTTCAACTTGTTCGGTAATCCTTTCTTTTATGACAGTAGATACTAGCCTTATTTTTCTCCCTAACTTTACCTTATATCTTCAGGTGATAAATATTCCCGGAGATGTTCAAAATTCAAAGAACTGCCAACGTATTCAACGTAGCGAAAATGATCTTGAAGGTATATAAAATTCTGTTTTATGGACAGTGTATAATTATTCTTTTTTTTTTTTTAATTTAAAGTGTTTTTGTGTGAATAAAAATGTTTTGTATTTCCTTGTTGTTCAGTGTAATTAACACTTCTTCCACAACTAGCCTACAGAAATTTAATTTAAAATTTTCATTCTAGGACTATGCAATTAATGGCATTCTTTTATTACTAACATGAATAATACTATTGAACTATGTTATTGAATAATCACGTTCGCGGAGTAAATAATTACTATTTCGTTATTATTACTACTATTATTATGAAGAGAGGAAAAATTAGTAATATGTGATAATGTGATGATGGGAAGGGGAAAAGGTCGGGAGGAGAAGGAAAAGAGTTGGGACGGTGTACGTCACGGGACTACGGCGCCTAGATGCATAAATCCGGCCCTGTGTTATGGTGTCCAGGGGCCCTACAAGTGACATAAGAATAGATTTAAAAAATGAACCAGGAAACATAAGATGCCTGAAAGTTCGATGTAAAAACTTTCTCAGAGCTGGTAAAAAGGAAATTTTATGCCTGGATTGGAATTTTTATGCAATCTGTAAAGAATCTTCGTTTTAGAAAACTGATAACAGTGTTCTGCACAGTTGGTATGTAGTTTTTACACGCGGCAAGAATTTACAGAATTTGCTTGTGGGAGATGCTGCTTGAAGGGCCCTAGGACAAGGGTTTATAAACGTCCTTCTTGAGGGGGTCTTCTTAAAATTCTAGTTACGCCATAGCCATCTCCCTAATATGTAGCAAATAGTTTCCATGATTCCTGCTACTAATAAGCATTTAGCCAAACATAACATCTAAACCATTAGAACAAGGAAAAAATATACCGAATAAGTAATTAAGCAAGACCATAAGAGTTTCAAACTGGAATGAGACATGAGTGTTGAAACATTTTATAGTAGTAATAGGCTTTTAACTATACTCAGCTAGATTCAACTCTGTCTGTATGGCAAACGTGCGAGTTGCAGTCCTCCTTTGTAATGCATTGGTTGCATTTAAATTTTGTATTAATATATTTTAAATATAACTTTATTAAATTTTATTCTACATATCTTTACATGGCAGAATGAAAATATTCTGTTGCTTTAACCTCTAGTATTGCATTTATCTTATGAACTGCTAATATTCAAAAAGTATTTTATTTAAACTAAGTATTATTGAGAAAAATACTTGCGAATAATGCTTGAAATTGGTACTGTATTCATTTCTAAATTATTTTGTTTTTAGTTACTTATTTATGATTTAGGAATCTTAGTACAAGTGTAGATTCAACACTTGTCGGTGACCCAGAGTGACTACCACTTTTTGCGTTAAATCAACACAACACACGGTGTTGATTTCGGTACTAGCAGCAAGAGAAAGTCACGGGTTTAATGACCAGGCAGAAGAAAAAAAACACTAGATTCAAACAGTATGTTGCAGAACCCAAAATACAAACACAGTTATTTGCGCGATTTATGTAATTGTTTAATCACTTTCCCATTGGTCAGTTAAGTATCAGAGTTCCCATTCATTCAGAATATGTTCCATTTCTATTAAAGCAAGCGATCAAGATGGCGGCAGGCAATGTCTTGATGTGTAATCATCATCGTGTATTGTGTTGATTTAACACAAAATAGTAGTAGTCACGCTTGGACGCCGAAAAGTGTTGAATTAACACAAGCATTTTTTTTTACTGTGTAGATCTATTCATCATTAGCTTCTATGAAACTAGAACTACTGCTTATGGCGTAAGTTCAGGAACCTCATTTTCTTCAATGTAATTTTTTGTACATATTCGCTGATAACAAGTGTTTTCTACCCCTACGTACAGTGTTTTATCAGCCAGCAAGTGACAATATTTTGAACGTTTTCACCCCTTGTACATAAATTGTGTAAGCAATGTCTTATATGAGTTGTTTCTTAAATAAAATAAAGTTTTTTTCTGAGATTTCTGTTCGATGCCAAATATTTTTGTTTCACTTAATGATATTTTGACACTACGAATATCGTATACTGAATTCGTAGTTGTTGGAGTGCCATAAAGGTCGAAGACCAAGTGAATTAATTTTGCTCCTCTTTAGCAGACCACTTTCGTAAACTTTTAGGGTCCTTAATTGCCAGAAAACTGATTAGTATGCAAAATGAACAAGCGTCAAAGAAGAACGGTGTTCACAGGAGTAGAAGAGAAATCTTAATTTTGATACTCTTCGAACTTATGCATCAGTTTTAATTTACATGTTTATTCTTGTAACCATCAGTTTGTCCAAGAATCAGTGACACTGGGCTTAGAGGATAAACCGAAGCTTTCCTCATGTCTAACTGTTGGTCTGAGTGAATTTCGAGAATTATTGCAAAACGATCACAAGTGCATTTTCATACGATACAATTTCTTTTCTGATTCCTGAACAATTTTTAAAGTAGACAATTACTAAGTATCTTCTCGGTATTGTGAATTATACATTTTTCGGATTTTCAGCATATAAGATTTTAATTTTCAAAGCATTGTTTGCCTTTGAAGTAGGTAGTGAGCACATCTTCACAAACGTTTTCTTCAACAACTTGTCGTGTGAGTATATTTTTAGAAGGAGTCACCATTTTCAACTCTTCAGAAGAACATGAGAAACTCTTGAGTGAAGATATCCTTACTGTGTCTGTCTTTTTAGAGAGACCTTTTGTAAATACCTAAGTTACTTACTGGAGACAATACTAGGACTAATTTAAGTCGAGTTCTACTTCACCTAAACCTTTGTTTATTCTATTTCTTAACCATCAGAAGAACTGTTACCTACACACGATTCAAACACAAAAAAAATATCGTTTCCTTCATCCGAACCAGAGGATATAAATGACTAAACGGTTTGGTAAACTTCCTTTTCAAAATGGAAACCCATTTTCTAATGTAGACTCTTTTGGTAGCAAAAGTGGTAAGACTCTCTGCCTTGTTATCAATGGATTCCGAGTTCGATTCCCAATGGAAACACAAAATATATTTTTTTTAATTTAGGACCTTCCTGCCACCCCTACCTCTTTGCTCTCTTAGCACAGCTTTGTTTCGAGGGCCAGAGGGGCGAAATGAATCTAAAAGGGATTCTTCACAAAGCTGGGTTAGGCCATCCCCCAAGTGGTCTCTCTGTCTCGACCCCTTCTCGGCGTAGAGGCACGGAGTACATAGGACCTGAAATTGCAACGATTTGAGCTGGTATAAAAAAAAAGATAAAAGAGAGAAGAGTATAGGAGGACCGAGGGGAATATTTCTGTAACCCAGTTCCTGATGGATAAGCCTGGGCCCTATTTCCGCGAGTTGGGAGGAAAGTTACTATTTATTTTTTCTACTAGTAATGCACACATTATTTTACATATTAAAGTGACTTGAGCTATATAATCCACAGTTATTTATGTTTGTTTGTGACTACAATATTATTTTTATTTTTATTATTTTTATTCAGTTCTTATTTAATGTATTATTTGTCCGTTTCTCTGATTTGATTTATAAATATTTTAGATTTATCTATTTTTTTCTTCACTTTCATTCATTCATACTTTACTTTTCATTATCTTAATTATTAGTTTTAATACCATTTCAAGTCCTATTTTGTATCTATTCTCTTACTGAGCTTAGAAAGTTCTTACTTTACATTATCTATGTTTATTTCAAATTCTAATATTTTCCCATTACCTAATCTATACTATTTTTAACTTCCTTTATCCCGTTGATCTATATGTTCCCTAGTATTATTATGAGAGATTCCTTCTAAAATGTTTTCTCCAATCATACACTGAGCTCGAATAAATATTTCGGGTACAACCCTGATTGTGATTCGCTAAACATGATTATTTGTCAAGATATTACGTCACGTGTGATTATTTTATGTCACATTTTGGTGCCTACATTCCCGAAAATAGGCATTTTTCCGAAATTATTTCAAAGGGACGTTTATCTTGGTTCGCTGTTAGTAATTTACCCTTCAATT
This sequence comes from Lepisma saccharinum, assembly GCA_022664845.1. Lineage (NCBI taxonomy): Eukaryota > Metazoa > Arthropoda > Insecta > Zygentoma > Lepismatidae > Lepisma > Lepisma saccharinum. The sequence goes on from JAGDQP010003111.1 coordinate 72,303, forward strand.
ATAAGAGTAACTTTTTATAAACATATTACCCTACCTTAACACAGTAAAGTTCTGAGACTGCACCAGATTGTTCTTATCTGTATTTGAGAGCTTGATCCGCGTAAGTTAGAAATCCTTATTTTCGAGAAAATAGAAATAAACCATTTCCTTTCACATAGAAACTACATATTAGACTTACTTGTTACCTAATTTAACGTGTTTACAACACGAATGATGCAACAATTATGTTAGGCCTTCCAAATACTGTATAAAAATTCATTAATCACGTGTTCGCTAAACTTGGACTTATTGCGTTGTAGCATTCAGCTACAAAAATAATCTTTCCTTCTTGATTATTCACTTCTCTTCCATTTTCATTTCTGTTTAGTTTTAATTATCTGCAGAACTCAAATTTTATATTGTGGTTTAAGAACGAACAAATAATACGTATACAGCACATTAGAAATTGCAAAGTTTATTTAAACATATTGTTATAATATTGCACTTTTCCCCGTATTGTCTGGTAGAATACAGATATTGATCAAAATATTTAACGTAACTGTAATTTATAAATTAAAGATCTTGTACAACATTGAAAATACGAAGTACCTTGCTGATTCTATTTTAATTGTTAATATGATAATTTTGCATCATATTTTAATTTAACACGATAAGTTTTTGCAAGTTCAAATAGAGAATAAATAGCTTCCTATGGTAATACGAAAAACATATATTCGCACATTAAGCATAAACTACAAGCAAACAAGGTTATTGAAATATTATATTCCATTAACATTGCTGTTTTACAAGTTAAATATTAAATTATGAAACAAGATATTAAGTAAGTTATTAACTATTTTAAATATTTGTTAACAAGTAGATGTACGTACAAAGAAATAGAAATGCTCTTGTAAAGTTCTATTGTATGCAAGTTAAAGCTTATGTAAAAACTTGAATTTCGGTTTCCTGAAATCAGAAAACTCGTCTTCTACTCGCACTATTGATGCTACAAAACAAACATTGAGGTTTCAACAATGAATGATCTTGAACAGACACTGAGAATCGTAATCATTCTATTGAAATGAAGTTATTGAATTACTGGAGCGTAGCTTAGTTAACTGAAATTAGAACTCTTATTATGAGAATTCGCTTTATTCTAGACTTCATTTAAATCGATTAAGAGGAACTACTTATTGGATGTTGACAACGAAAATGAGGTATTGGTTAATACAAATACACTTGAACTTATAAAGGAAAACATTCATTACGGCTTTCTTTTAATTTTATATTACATTTGTCATTGTTTTCTTTGTATTATCTCAAAAGTTATATTTAAAATTATGTTAAAAGGTAATAAGTTCTTGGAACTCGGCAGAAGCTTTATGCCAACCGCTGTAGTTCTGTGGTTTGAGGCTTAAGGACAGCGTCTCCAAGGTTCTAGGCTCGAATACCGGCTGTGCATGGGTGTTCGTACATTTTTCAAATAGAGTATAGAACGGCTGAAGTAATTAGCTGCAAAAGGACGAGCATTTTGTGAAAGAATAAATCTAAATTAAGACAATGGTTCTCAGTGAGATAATGGCATTGTGACTTTCCAGATTAACGGAATATCAGACGTTATGTTCACTAAATTTACACACTTGCATTAAAAAAATCTTCTATCATTATTAAAATATAGACTGATAGGAAATAACACAAATAGATTTAGGTTCTCAGAAATTCTTTTGAAAGCCAGATCAGTACTGCAATTTGAGGAATGGAAAACGTATTTCATTTCCTATCACGCTATGGCTACTTTGTCTTCTTACTATGGGTTCTCTCATCGTATTAAATACTAGCTGTATCATTCGGTCTTCGCCCGCAGTGCAGATGTATACCAATATTCAGTAAATCAATATTTTTTATTCGCCACTAGAACAAGTACTAATACTACTACTGCTACTACCACAACAGCCACACCAACTACTACCAGTACTTCTGCTACTACTACTACAACAACACCACCTACTACTTCTACAATTACGACTAGTACAATAACAACTAATACTACTAAATTTACGATTTCTACAACAGCAACTACTACTACTACTAGAACTACAACTGTTACTATTATAACGAAAAAAGAAATAGTTTTATGATAAATCTATCTGGAAGTACTGAAGATATGTATGTATACATTACGTACAACAAACTGTTGCTGTAGGTTAATCTTACGTAATAGAACAAACTATAAAGTAGTTTCGCATTTCACTCATTATTATACGGTTATTAACTTTCTTGTTTTTCTTCCTCTGTTTACAACAATAAATATTTGTATTTAAAATTGAAACTATTTATTAAACTCACTTTGTTGTTTTAAATTATAAATGAAACTAATGTTCTACTTAATTAGTTCGCTGCACAGTCACATCCGGTGACTTAAAATATACTTATAATCTGCTCCTGGACAAAAAGAATACGTACGTAAAATTTGGTGAAAATGATGCCCGCATGTAGATGTAACAGATTTTTATAGGATGAATTTAAAACAACGGAATAAAAATTAAGAAATAAATATATTGTATAAGCTTAGGGAATCCACTCGCCACGTGAGAATAATTTAACAAACACAGATTTTAACTATGAGAAAGAAACTTGGATAGTAAGCATATGTTATAAAGAAATTTTATCTCTATCTATATAAATCTGAAAGTTAATATGTTTGTTACTTACAAATGTATATGTATGCATTGATTTTCAGCAAATTTTGCATGTCTTTCGTAGGTCCAGGAGCAGGTCATAGGCGTGTTTTAAGCCACCGAAAGTAACTGTGCTGCGAACTAATTAAATAAAACAATGATTCCAATGTTTATAACAATGAAATTAATAAATTGTTTCCATTTTCAGTTTAAAACAACAATGTGAGGTTAATAAATAGTTTGGATTTTTAATTCAAATCTGCATTATTGTTAACGGAGGAAGAAAAAAAGTTATAATAATAATGAAACGTAAGTGTTTTACTTAATGTATAACACTTTTAGTGATTTTTAATAGATTTAACAGAAACTTACAACGTAAAATAAAACTATTCTTGTTAGAATAACCAAATAATTTCGTACTTATTCCAATGTGTTGCATGCACAATGCAGCCTGTACATTTTATATAGGAAATAGTTGTTTTCAATATCAATATAACTACCGTTTTGCAAAGTTATTGTTATTGATTACACTCATTCACAAGTGTATGTCATGTACAAGTGAGCTTTACGCTTTAAAATGTTTTAAACGTTCAAAACGTTCAAATTGTTCAAAATGTTGTAAACAATCGCCTCTGATCAAAACACGTTTAAAACATCTGTTTAAAACATTTTGTTTTAATCATTCCATCCCTGTCTAGGAGTAGGACTGATGGAGAATACTAAGCGATTTAAAAAAAAACTGCCAGGTTTAGAGTCAAAATCAAAGGTTTTCCAAACGTTTTAGACCACAACAAATGCAACAGTGTATGGCTCATTTCTGTCTGACTCCCAGTTAGTCAGATTTAGTGGAACAAGAAAAATACCGATGGAGAATACTAAGCGATTAAAAAGGACCTGCTACTTTTAAAGTCAAAGCTATAGCTTCCCCTCCATTTCATACCATGAGGAATCCAACAGCGTATAGCTCATCGTAGTGGGATTTGTAATTGCTGAGATCTAGGGGAGGGGGGGACAACAGAAAGTCAGGACAAAACCTATATGTTCCGTTATTCACTGACGTTCATACGTGTGCGCTAATTATGTGTTCCTAATCTTTTGATCCAAAATATTTACCTTTATAAGCTAAGTAACCAATATCGCAACAACATTACTTCTGGAGATTGATATAGATGCAAAGCGTTATCCTTATTTAAGCAACTAACTAAAGACCCTTAAAGAGAAAGCCGTATCCATTTTATTTCCAGAATATACATCTGTAGCATCGTTGGAAGCGTTGGACCATCGAACATCGACGCACACAACAACGATAAAGTATTGTCGGTTTCTTCTGCTTCTTACAGCGGTATGATTCCTTAAAATCATTTCATTAAAACTTCGCTTAGGTATATGATCACGTTGATTTCGTTTTATTTTAGCAATTTCCTTAATTTGATTACAGATCAACACTTGCAATTCTTTCTTGTACATGCGAGAAGAATATTTTATTCCATAGAACGCTTAAGTCTAGTTGAAGTACTATAGAAGTACCAGCTTTTCCATATCTATATTTGTTTAGTATATTTTTTTAATTTTTATGTTCCAGGTTTTTTCTGTTGATATATTCCTTTTTAAAATTCATCGTTGATAATTATTGAAGCTCAATACGTGGTAAGCTGTAATGCATTTGACAAATCAAATCATATCTTAGCAACTAATTAACAAAAAGAAGTCATTCTTTTTATATGATATGTGCAGTTTGTATTGTCAAGATAAGGTAAAATGGATTTGATGGGCGGTAGCAGCATTATGGCTTACGCCCATCCCGTTGTGTTGTGAAAAGAATATTCAAGTATTATTTGCAAAGGGCGTACAGAAATTCTAACAACATTGAGGAAAACATCTTAAATTCAAAGACTTCAGAAATATTTTACTCTCTTTGTAACAAAGTACTATATACACACATGTCGTTCACAATTTTGAGTAGCTACTGTTACGTACTTTACCGCAAAAATAGTTTAATAACAACACTAAACTAGTTGTTTTTGAAACAGTTAGCCATATTTGGACGACATTCTCCCAGAAATATATTTTCAAAGAAAAATGTTATTTCAGCATATTACTTGAAACATTTAAATGTTCTAGACGTTGGCCTTGTTTTAATATCAACCAGTTATTGATTTAGACTTTATGGCTAAATGTACCCTGCAAATAAATAAATTATTTTTTTTAAAAAAAAATCTAGTCACGACCACCGTAACGCTAATTGAATTACGATTGTTATTCAAGCGCATGCTTACAGTGAGCAAAGCGCCAGTAGAAACAGCTCGTGACATTGTGGCAAATATCAAGGCTATCATAAATTGAAGCTAGTTAGTCTTCCTATGATAATTTCCCAATCAAATTTGATTGAATTAAAAGGGAAAATAATAATAATATGATCTTTTATCGTCTCAGTTCTCGAATGCTTGAGGCACAGATTACCCCCAGGTGTGCAACTTTCAATATGACCTACAGAAATTGAATCAAACTATTTCAAATACAAAGTCGTACTTATCCGTGATATTGCCACAAAGTAGCCCTTCAGTACCGTCTGTTCGTCGCATATGCTTCACAAAACATTTGATGTTTAAAAAATTCAAATCAACCTGATGTAGTCGATAACAGAAACAGCTGAATTAAAATTATTTCCTCACGAACACTCACACAGATTGAGTATAAGTATTCCAGATTTTCTCTGTTTTCTTTAAACTTTTATTTCTATCACATAGCAGGACACATATTCATATCCCTTATCAGCTTTGCTCTTTTTGCACAGCTTCTTATTCCGTTTGCTCTCGGTGTTAAATCTAGCGCTAAGAGCAGTCATGGAAGATTATCAATGATTGGCTCAAAGAAATCAAATCCAGTAACAGTGGCATTACTTCTCACAACTGTATGTTTTAATAAGGATTTGCTTTCATAGTTTGAGGTCACTAACCGCCGCTGTGTAGTATGTTTTCCATTCATCACGGCACTACCCTCGAAAAATTAACCTCTCAATTGCTACATTATTTGAAATTTCTTCTAAAACGCTGAGTTTAACCTCTGTTTCCTTAGCTGAGCTGTGACTTGAAGATACACCATATACATAGGTAAACTAACATAGTGTCAAAGGTGAAAAAGAAGGAATCAATATTATAGAATATGTTTACGTCCTAGGACTTTCATTCTATGAAATATTACTTTTGTAATCGATTATAAAACATAGGTCCAAGTATTTGGAAAAACGAATTATGATATTGACTACCGATAAGGTTTTGCTGCCACTAAAATATCTTGAATTACAAATTGGTCAATAATAATGTATGAATCAACACATTTTTTCATATATGTGTTATATACTTTGCCAAAAAACCGAAATGAACTGTAACCGTGCATAACAATTTTGGATAGGTGGACTATTATTCTTTATTATTATTTCTGATTCGAAAAGTATATATTTTTATGATTATCCGCATGCTGTTTTCTCCTGGGTTTCAATGCACGATTGATGAATTAGTGATACTTTAAACAGTAGAACTGGCTGATTCAATGTCTTATTTGTCAATGCTATTGTGTAGTTAGTATAGCGACATTAGTATAGATATTTCAACGGGTAAAATAAAATCATTTTCCCTCGATGATTTCCATAATTTCGTTTTACGACAGTCAATAAAGTTATGATTATATTTCGTTAGCATCGCATTTGTTATATAGAAAAGGTAAATTTTCTTGATTGCACATGGACTGGTGTAAAGTAATCCAAGAATTAGAAAATTAAAAATTGTATTGGTCCTTTAAGTCAGTACAACTATTAAATTATACAGTTTGGTATCGACATGATTTTGTTCTTTATTTGACAAGCTTCTAGAACATCAGCTGACTTCGGCGAATTCACGAACCAATTCACAAACGTAATTTCTAATTAGTTTAATACTGTTTATTACTACATTTTACCATTCATAACAAAACAAAACAAATCACATGTAAATAAGATTATTATATTTCTATTGTTTAGTATGTGCGAACCAGCGCTCTAGAACCGTCCACTTTATTTCCTAATTTGTATTTTACTCAGTTTTGTAATCACACAAAAGTACGCCATTTCTTTCAAGTTGATTGTCAGTTACAATTGTCTTCAAATCTAATACAGACTATTAGCAGCCAAGTAACACAAAATAATGTATATTTATAGTACCACAAAGGTTATTTTGATAGCAACGAGCATACTTTTCTCACCTCTCAATCTCACTTCTTTGCGTTAACTTCGATAATGGTCAGATCCTCATTTAGGTTATGGTAGTCGTCACTCTAGGAACTACCGTTTAAAAATAGGACGATGTTAGTATGAATCAATTCTGCCTTACTAAGCTATGGTAAGGAAAGTATTTTCTTAAGTTTTACAGCTGAAGACTATAGATTGTGAAATAAAGTTCATTCACACCAAGAAAGCTGGAAACCAGAAACTGAAAATCTATTTTCGTACTGAATTGCGTACGAAGAAATGACTGCAGTAATTCACACCAAAGAAACTTCAAGGCCATCACTACGCAACTAGTAGCAAACCAGGAAATATGACTCCGGGGTAACTTATCCTGCGAGTTTTCTCTTATTTAAGTTTCTATGCAGTTGTCATTTATCTTGGTTTCAGTATGGTGAATCCAAGACCACACCTGTATTTCGCTGCTCTGGATTTAGGAAACTACTTCTGAGCTTGTTCAACGTGAACGCCCATCATGGAAAATTGGTTGCTTCATAAAACTTCAATGTACTTTAAAGTTTCTGGTTTCCATTTTCGTTGACGTCCAGGCACACCTAATCTTATTTCTGAGAAAAGAACGTTTTAATTTTACAGATCCTGATTATTGAGTAAAATCACTTCATTTAATATACGAATATCTGAAATAATTATGTCATCTTTTTAACAATTTCATATGATCCTTTAATATTCTGCACAATAATATGCCTTAAAACAATTGCAGTTCGCGTTTCCTCCAAAGGTGTGCTCTTAACTTTTCCTCCCTGTATTATTTAACCAGTGTTAAAGCAAGTTATCTTGGCAAACATGACTTGTTTCATGCTCATTGCCCATGTCATGAAGAATATTCATAAAATAAGAGACATTTTCTTTTCCCTTCTTCCAAAATACGTACTATTTAGCTAAACAACTTGTTTATTATTTTTCATAGTAAATTATGTTCCACTACAATACACTTGTAACTTAAACTTCTACTAAAAGAATATAAAATTAACGTTTGAAACGTATTTATCAAATTTTGTAGTTATCATTAAGCAGAAAGAATGTAAGGGTTTTCTCCAGTTGTGTGCATCAAAATCTTTAAAGACGATTATCGTAAAAGTAAATGTTTATTTGAATTTTATTTTAAGGCTTTTAGGCCAAAATGCTTATGTATTATGTTGCAGTGTAATCATGTAAGTAAACCAATAATCGCCACAGATTTATTTCTAGTTTATGGATTTATAAACGCCAGTTATTAGATTGTTTACTTTTGCTTTATTTTGCATGCAAAATAAATATCTAACAGACTGGACAATTAAATATAATCAAACGTATTATTAAATTATTAAAAATATTGTTTGATGAAATGTCTCATACATTATGGCAATAAATCTCTCAATGGAGTGGGAAAATATACGCAATACGGATTAATTATTTTTAATATGAATTACCGATTATATTAGATGAACAAAAACAATATTTCTCTCTACGAGGAATAATTTTTCAAGTACTGGTGAGCTGGAAAAACAACAGTAGCGTGAAAATGTTAAAATATACAATAATTACATACATGCCAGCACTACTTCCCAACGTACTATCATCAGCATTCATGCGCTACTTTTAATGGGGCAAGAATTTTTGGAAGTCGGCTCTTATAAAAATTTACCGCTTGATTCTTACCTCTTACCTTGAAAGTTACCTCTTTGTGGACTACAGTTCGTTTTTCTCGAAACTTCTCAACCATTCTCATACAGAAACGGTCCTCATAAACTTGTCTTCGTACATAACATGTATTCTCCAATGGCTTTTGACCGCATTAAGTTCTTCTGTATTCGAAAAGGTCAGTAAAATACAGGATCCGTGAAGAATAAGCTTCGATTTCTCACTCGTTTTCTTCAAACTGAAGAATTCATTCAGCTCTAAATTCACTGGACAATGTGTCATGTGTATGAAGTTTATAAGTTCCGTTTATATGCGGTACTGATATCGGAAGTTTAAAAAAAACTGATGTCCGGGATGAGTTGGCTTTTCAGGCGGCACTTTCCATTACAGATAATAAACAAAACATTGCGTATCGTTATGATCGATGCATTAGTATGGCTAAGACTGCGTGAAGAAGCGGTATAAGTATGATCATTACTTACTATATACGGTAATAGTTTTGTGTTGCTTTTATTTATTTTTAATCGCGAGGCACTATTTGTACCTGATATATACATAATGTAAAATGTAACATGCAGTAACTTGGGAACGGTTAGAAATAAGGTAAAATTTATTGCACAACTGATATTTTGAGTAAGTTTCAGATGTATTTGGTATGTCACTTGCCCCTATTCCCATTCGCAAAATGTTGAATCTAAGATGGCGGAGGGGCATGCGCTAGAGATGCAGTACTTAGTCCAATTCACACGTGATATGGTTACATTTATATTACGTTAAATCGGTAGAAATTATATGGTCCATATTTCAATCACAGAATACATTTCATACGGGACATCATTGAATTTTTGATCGCCTAGCTTTTTCCATACGAAATTGCGAAACGTAGTACCTCACCCTATTTCTTTTCACATTGAAAACTGTTAACTGTGAAAGTTTCATTTAAATGTGAGTGTGTATGTTCGGGTATTTTCCTTGTTAGTCAGGATCATGACTCAATATCTCACTACTTTCAAATCTATACGGTTGCTGTAACCTTACTGTTGAATAGAAATTATTGCACCTATGTTCAACAATTTTAAGCTATTTTAACTATGTTGAGCTATATTAAAAAACAGCAGCTCCTAAAGATTTATAGTTGACATTTTAGAGAGTAAACATAGGCAGATCGGCTCCGAAGGGGATCAAACCATGTACAGATTTTCTGGAGTTTCAATATTTTTGCAGAATATCCCATACATTTCCAGAATTTATATTTCCGAGGGACGCACTGTTTACACGGGCGGCAAACGCATGACTTGGTTACTAGTCAGAGACGTCATTTTCCCAGTAGCACACACGTTGATAAAACCATTTAATATCCGCCTTTTCAACGGTTGTGTCCAACCAAAAACGTTGAAACAACATTGAAACAAGGTTTTTGGTTGAATACAACCGGTGAAAAGGCGGACATTAAACGGTTTTATCAACGTGTTTGCTACTGAGGTTAGCGGCTAATTGCCTCCTCCCCGGGTTTGAGAATATAAACTCACTAGAAGGTTAAAAATTTCTTTAAGAATACAAGTTAAACTTACATAAAACCATGTCATATGTAACGCTAGCGACCATAATTTTGAAGATATTTGAACAGCCAGTCAGTCAGAGTAATGGCTTTTCTTGCATGAAATATCGAGCTATTTAGCTCATGACTTCTATTTGATTGTAGTTGACGTGATGAATTTTGTATATGGTTGATTAGGGAGCAACTGTCGCATGCCTAGGGCAAGTCTATGAATGCCAAAATGAGGTATTAGTAATAATATGACGAGTAAGGAGGAAGGGAGATGTTATTCAGCGAGGCTAAGTTGTTAAGTTTAGTCAGTGAGGCTAGTTAGTAAAGTTACCTTCCATAAAATATAATGTTGTAGATAGAATTGTGTAGTGAGTCATGAAGTGTAGACAGGTGATCGGTGTTGTGGATCTGATTGTTATCTAGGGTGGGGCATACGGTGAGTAAATCGGATAGGATGGGCAGTGCCTATGGAATGTAAGGTAGGATGGGGTGAATAGATCATGCGATTCCAGAATAAGCGACATTGATGATCAATTATATCTTTTAACGTCGGAAGTGACAGATCTTCATGGATTTGCATGATGCGAGTATCTCTGCTATGTCCAGTTATCATTCTAGCTGCTCTATTTTGTACGCGTTGAAGTTATAGCAGATGAGATGGTGCTGCATGTTGCCACGCAGGGGCAGCATATGTAAGAAGAGAACGAATCATCATTATATATATATTAAGTTTAGCTGGCAAAGTAAGTTCTGGACTGCGTAGTATAGGGGAGAGTGCTAAGAGACGAGAGACAGCTCTATTGCCAACAGATTTTAAATGGTATTGAAAAAGTAAAGTCCTGTCCAGGTCTACTCGAAGATAACGTGCATGTTGACTGTACTGCAGTTGGGTACCAAAAAGTGTTAGTGGTTGTAGAAGTCCAGCACGACGTTTTGAAAATGAACTACTGTTGTTTTGTCGGTGTTGAGTTTCATTCTCCACTTTGTTGTCCAGTTCTCAATGGAGGCAAGATGACGTTGCTCATACAGGTGAGAGTAACGAAGATTACGTAATGAGGCAAAAAGTGCAGTATCATCGGCAAAGGTTGCTAATTTAGTATGTAGATGAGTTGGGATATCGGAAGTGTATAGATTGAAGAGAAGTGGTGCCAAGACGGAACCTTGTGATACGCCAGCAGTAATTGGATGTACAGTAGATTCAAATCCTTGGTAGTGAACTTAAAAGCTGCGATTTTGTAGATAAGATGTCAAGAGACGAAGATATTGATGGTGGAATCCCATTTTGCTTAGTTTGTACAGAAGTCCCTTGTGCCATACCCGATCGAAGACCTTAGATGTGTCCAAAGAGATGCCAATTATATGCCCACAGTTATTGAAGTGCAATGTGATTTCTTCGACAACACGTACAAGTTGTGCGGTTGTGTCATGGTGCGAACGGAATCCAAATTGGTGGTTAGGTATTAAATTTTGATCTTGTACATATTTGGTGAGACGTGTGTGAATTAATCTTTCAAATACCTTGCTGAGTGTGGAAAGTAAGCTAATAGGTCGATAATTCTGTTGGTAAAGTAAGTCTTTGCCAGATTTGGGTATTGTTGCTACTTTAGCAGTCTTGAACAAAATTGTATTATGTTATTTATAGTCTAAATAACTCGGTTAAGTTCTTTAATGAGCAAAATCGGCCCAATGAGGTGGTTGGGGGTTGATATTTAAAAAAAATCAGCCCCTATGTAGTTTATAGGGAAACTGTCTGCATAATTTATAGTACTCCCTAAGAAATTTGCGGTGACACCATCGATTCAGGAGTTGTGGGGTACGAGTGAGGGTGGGGATGGAAATTCGAAATTTTTAAAACTATGTCTTGTGAGGTAACGTTGAAAAGCTATTTATGATTAATCTAAAGATCAATAACTAGTTTCTCGATAGCGCTCATATTTCGTTAGGGGTATATAAGGTGGAGGGTTTCATTGGCCTTTTAATTTCAATTGGAATATCACTGCATTCAGTTGTAATAACAAAACGTTTGCATGGTAATTAGTTAACCTATTAGGGTAATTAGTCACCGTGTTTATAATGAAAATAAAATGATAAAAGTATATTTACTTAAAGTGTTTTTATTCTGCACTTACCCCAATAAATTCAATCAAAAACACTTCGAAATCTACCTCAGCCTGTAGGTCTGCGGAAAGGATTTTTTTAAATTAATTTCGATTTTTTAGGAGTTCGGAACTAAATTAATAATTAAGACAACTACTTGTAACGTGATACGTAATTTAGCTTAGTGAGTTTTAATCGCATCTTATAGTAATTAATTTTAAACCGATGTCACACTAAAAATCGAAAATGAGATAAAGATTTTAAGAAGTGTTTTTATTTTTATTTATAGTATAGTGCGTTTTTAAGTCAAGCCTTTATCTTTTACTTCAGTGAAGAACTTGATATTTATACTTTTTTATTTTTGTATCACTACTGCTCAAGAATAATTCTGTATTTCGTCTGCACGGAGTTAGAATTAGATCGCCGAGAAACTCTGTGCGACTCCTGTCCAACAAATTAATCATAACTGGGATTCTCAAAGGGTATGCACTGGTACAGTAGTATGCCGTGAAATTGTTTCCCTGCTCTGCCTCGCGGTGCTAGAACAAAAATATTTTGATTAAAATGGTAAAAGAAGGGAAGAGTGAAACATAAATTGAATATATTTAAGAATGTTAGTTATTAATACAAGAGGAGTACATTGTAAGTTAAAAATTGGAATTGTTACAATCATTGAGTCAAAATTTCATTTTGATAATTGAATTTCGGCTTCTTTATTTTGGAAGGTAGTCTAACCCGGATTTCCTGGAACGATCACAATTCGTATTCCAGTTTGAGTTCTTAATTTTATGTCATGGCACTCCCTTAGCGTGTGTAGGCTTAAGTACTAATTTTGCATCTCTTTTAGTGAAGCCAGTTGCTGTATAAGCTTTTGTTCTCTGCGGTGATTAGCTCATTTCTTGTTAATGGATCTTGATTCAAAGTCCTGCCATGTGAAGTCAAAACTGTGGGATTTATGCTTGACCTTTCTTTATTTTATGATTGGCTATTATCTACATGTCTCTTCTGTTTGACAGCACTAATGGGAATGTATATATTCTGAAGTTTATTACGCTTATATGCGTTTTTGGACTTTTTTTCTACTTCACAAACGAAATCACCTGTTCTTTGTCAATTCAAACATGCTAACCACGGATCGGAAAAACGGTTTTTCTGTATCACGTCAGATTTTTATGTCAAATCAAAAACAAAATTGTATGCAAACTTGGACATTTTACTATATGCATAGCAAACAAAATACAAGATAGTCTCCACATGAGAAAATACAGACTCTACCTTTGTAATAATGTAGATGAACACTTTACATATTCCCTGCTACACGAGTATTACACTACACTGAGTTAACAAAACTCATGGAATAATCACCTAATATGTGGTGACTAATATCTGGGCAACTTGAGAGAAGATGGCGGACGCGCTTGGGGAATTGTAATGACGTTACGCACTCACTTCATCTGCACGCTGGCAAAACTGCATCTAAAAAGGGAATTTTCATATCATTCTCAATCAGTGAATTGACTCTTCAGATTAATTGCCTGGTTGACTAAATTTAGAAACCAATGGTGATACTGACAAGTTAAAATCTTCGTACATAAGAGGAACAGGGAAAACCGACATATATCTGTTTCTCTCTGATCAGTGTTAGCAACTCCAGAATTATGGCTCCAAATAATAGGAAAGTAACAAATGCTGAAAATCAGGTTCTTAGTAAACGGTGTAAGAAACTTGAACTGTTAGTGAGCGAAATAGACCAAATACTCTTCTAAGCATTGTAATCCCCAGAGAATACTGCCACCAATGAAACAGCGGAAAATCGTAGCTGTGCATCGTCTGAGGTGAGCTTATTGAACTTTGCTTCAGCTCTTGAAGAGATCAAGAAAGGATTAGTGAGTCTGCGTGAAGATATCAACGAAGTGAACAACGCTATATCAACCCATGATTACTGGATAGACAGTCTTGAACAATAGAGTCGAAGAAACCGTTTGCTGCTTTATGGCTTGCCAGAATATCAAAATGAAGATTCACTGAAACTTGCTCTTGAGACCTTTTCAAACAAACTTGACATAACCTTGGACCCGGCAAAGATTGATAGATGACACCGAATCGGAGTTAAAGACTGCCGGCGTACAGCATCGGAAGTCTTACGGCAATTCGTTTTATCTCCTATCAGGATAGAGACTTAGTTTGGAAGTCAAAAAATAAGTTGAAGAACACGAAATTCACCCAGACGATACAGCTGACCAGATTCCCTTCCTCCAAAACGCAGTTCTACGTATTATCTAATTTGAAAATCCAGTTATGCATGTTTTATTGTAAGTATTGTCTCATCACCTTCAAATTATATGATCGAATACTATTATTCTATCGATACAAAGTGCTCTGCAAATATGGTTTTATATAAGTTTTTCTTTCAAATATGTCTTTGCAAATATGCAAGCGTAGTATTAGTATTTCTCCTGTTAAAAGTTAATATCGCCGTCAGTCGCATTTTCAATATAGATATGGTGAATCTGTACTATAATAAGTTGGCAATCATGGGGGCAATGCAAGACAACCCTCCATCACTCGGGCTCAATCTACTCGCTATCCATTTCTCCCCACCTACTCCACTTCCCCACCCTGCTTCCCACGCAGGAACTGTTACAAGAGTGGTCAAAGGAACTGCACATTTTTCTCAACATGTGTTATTCTGTCGAGTCAACCACCACTACCCCTTCTTTCTCACCCTTGTTCTCTCGCTGCCTTTCTAATTTCGTTTCTTTCTCTTGAATTGTTTTTTATGGAAGGAACTACATGTAAAGTTGCAGGTTGCAAACCTTTTCCTTATTCACAATCAGTCAACTCCAACAGTGCCAACAAAATGTCGATTCCTGTTGCAACTAGTAGAAACGATTTTCACTATGCAGAAAGCACCAACAGACTACCGGATAAAACAGCGTTGTCAAATTTAAACTATTTAAAAATAGTTCGTTCGTTACCATCGACAACGGACGAAGTACAAATGATCTTTATCGCACAACAGATCGACGTAATTATTGTGACGGAACAGTGGCTTGATCAATCATTCGCTTCAGACTTGTTTCATATTATTGGTTATATAATAATTCGAAACGGCAGAAATAGCAGAAAAGATTAAGGAATTCTAATTTTCGCTAGAAATGATCTTAAGGTGCATATATGTAGTCAAAGTGTGTATGAATATGGTGATCAAATTGAATTTCTTAGCATTATTATTATGGTAAATTCTATAAAGCTAGGTATAATGGCATTATACAGGACTTCTTACTTTCCATACACAAAGTTATATATATTAAATGAGGTGATCACTAACCTCTACCCACAAGTAAACAACCTGTTAATACTCTGTGTTGCCAATTGCGATCAATTACAGCCTCATCTTCCTGAAACAACCTTTAGTGGCAGTTGCTCGCTCCAGTGAAGTTATTACTACGGAATCCCAAGACCAGTTTTCGCTAGCGAGTGAAGGCATTATTCCAATTAGTATCCAGTCAAATGAGTATTTTATTCTTAGTCTAATATCCGAGTGATATTAAAAGTGTTATAAGAAAAGTGCAGTTAGTATGCACATTCTTGTGGCGAGGAAACACATTCTTATCATTGACTGCCATGAGTTAGGCTTTGGTCCTAAATTTTCCATAGTTTACGTACTATTAGTGGGATCGTTTAAAATTAATCCTCCACAAGTTTAAGCCATTGAACTTTGTACGTACAAAAAGGCCATTTATTTAAAGCTACAGAATCCAGATATTGTGAACAGAGTGCTAAACATATGTGAAGCAAAGTTTATATATAAAAACGAAGGTATTTACTAAGAACTTAGTGTCCTGGAGGAAGAAAGTTCTAAAGTCAAAATTATTGTTTCAACAGTGCCCCTAAAAACTACCTGTTCTCAAGTGGCTCAGTGTTTTACTAAATACGATACCATCTCCAGAGTAGTTCAATTTCAGTATGATCTTACTCATAACTTGCGTACTTACAGTGGTAAACGCTTAATAGTTTTCAATAAAGTAACATAAGTACTACCAAAATACATTTCCATATTTGGCCAGAGGTGTCAAGTGATGGGACAAACGACACAGCAAACCTGCTCCAGTCGACTCGACTAAAGTGCAACGCTTGATCTACACTTGACGTGCCTTTGTGTATGAAAATATTCCCAATTTTCACCCAAGGTAGGTCTACACTTCAAGGTCAAGAACTCCCACCTCCTGACGGTGTTGACGTTGTACATTGTACAAGTACATACATCAAAAAAGATTGACGAGCTGGAAACTATTCGCCCACATGAAATAAACAGCTTCAGTTAATGAAGGTGCTACATTTACCGAACGCGAGCCAGAATTATTTACGCCCATTGTGTCAGAAGATAAAAAAGTGATAATGTGAAACAACAATTTTGTTTGACATTCTCAGTGCAGTTCAAGAGAATTCCATAATACGTCATTTACAGCATGAAGAAGGAGAATTTGAAAGTTCTAAAGTGATACTAGTGTTGTAAGCAGTGGTAAAATCAGTAAGCGATCATCACGCCGGCTTCGTTAAAAAACAAATGAGAAGCCAGTTAAGTTCTTGTCTTTCCGACCCAAGTGTTTCATCCATGCAATAAGTGAAATTATGTAACGTACGTTAGGTTAGGTACACGTTTACTATATCCTTAGTGAATGCTTTGATAATTATCGGTGAATCATGTGGCTCAAACCACTTATATTCTTTGTTAGTTTTTCATGACATTGAAAATTATCACCATTAGCTTTGCCGGAGCTTTTCATCCTAAACAAATCCACCTGTTGTCACAATTCTTAATTTTACATTCAATCAACATTTGTGGTGTTCAAGAAATAGCACTCTCTCCCATTGGCATTCCGAACTACAACATTTTTTGGATTAATACCACGAAATAAATAAATTAGTGGTTTTAATCTCTCGGGTAGACAACATTGTTTAGGAAGAAAATCACCACGGTTCATCCCGAATGTCTTATGTCAAAAGTATTTAATTTTTTTATAAGACTTTACCTACCAAGTTGTCATCAATATCGGCATGAACGAACTCACCTCATTTACAATGATTTTGCTGTTTTTCTTCAACAAAGCTACAACAAAAACTATATTATTGGTAGTGACAATAATTCCTTAAATGCAATAGAAGGTATAAATTCCGGTGGTAAATATTCTCAAGCTTTTTCATGATATTATTGTACAATTTGAACGGACAGATGTTTATAAACGTTTGTATCCTAATTCAAATGAACCCACCTACTTTCACAATAAGGGAAACTCGCGTTTAGATATTATCTATGTTTCCAAAAATTTGGAAACAATATTAAAGCTGCAACAGTACAAAATTGGCTTTTTCAGACCACTCGGCTTTAACAGTTTCCATTGAAGCCAATTATCCCTCCCATTTGCGGAAGTTATTTCATTGGAAATTTAATGATTCCTTACTTCAAGATGAAAAATATTGTCAACTAATAACTGACCTTTGTAAACAGGCTCAAATAAAAAGAATCGCTTGGTAAAAATGTCAATTAGTGTGGTGGCAACTAACAAAAAATCAATTATATTTTATTCCAAAATTTATGCCAAAGAAAAGCCAATTCAAAAAAAAAAAAACAATTACAATATTATTATCGGCTTTTAAATTACTACTGTAAATAATTAATTGTTGATCCTATGGCATATATTAAGATAGTCAACTTCAGGCGTTCATTTGTAAACTTACTCAATATAAAGATCAAGGTATTATTACAAGAAGTAGGTTATCTAAAATAGGTATGTATGGAAAAGTATGTTATATGCACGTTCTTGAGGAACGAAAAAACGGGCTTTGAAATTCATTAATACATATATAGATGACCATCAAAAAACTTTCCAGGATGAAAAAATATATACCAAGCAATTCGCTCTCATTATTTAAGTAACTTCAAACAAAAAAATATGTTATCCAACGAGAGTAAAATGATAAACATCCGAGAATATAACATACTCCCCGATAATTATAGCTCTTTAATTGGTGAAATGGTCACACTTCCGGAGGTTGAAAAAGCAATATTGAACTCCAATTCACAAGCTACCGGTGAAGAAGACGGATTGTCAATTCAATTTGGTGTTACATTTAGAAATATTATTGTAGATAGTTTGGTTTGTAGATACATACAATTAAATTCTCAACAACAATACTATGAACAATGACGTTGTAACCTCTATAGGAATATTATTACCAAAAGCCAATCAAGGGGGTAAAAAAGAAACCGAAAGTAAATACAGAGTAGTTACTTTATACAACTGGGATTATAAAATCGTGTCCAAACTACTCAATACCAGAATAATGCAGTATCTTCCTCTCTTAATTAATGTCAACCAGGGAAGGGTGTACCCCAATGCTGCCGGGATGCTTATGCAATTACGATAAAGTATACATCTAGCATCCACTTTAGAGGCCTTCAGATTTGTTATCCTAAATGTAGATTTTCCTTCGGCTTTTGATAACATAAATCATCAATACTTATGCAGGGTGTTGCACAATTTAAACTTTCCAGTTCAGTTCACAAATACCACACAGTCCATTCTAAGGCATTGATACATAAAATTACAAGTAAATCAACGAACTTTACCAAAACTTAAATGAGAACAAGGTGTTTCCCAAGGCTGTTCCCTTTCCACAACATTATTTGTCATTTTTATTAGTCCTTAAATAAATATCGTTGAGGATAACATTCAGGGTATAAAATTACTAGATTCTAGCCTTAATATACTTGGATGTGTAGATGACCTAACATACATAGCTCAAAATAAATAAGAAATTTCCAAAATATTTTACATAGTCTAATCCTTCACTTACACAATAATCAAATTAAATGCAGCCAAAACCCATTTATTGCCGACAGACAACAAAATAGCTGCTAAAGTTACAAAAAATTATCTAATTAGTCTCTTAAATTCGAATATTAGGAATAGAATGGACAACCAATATCTCTGAAACTATAAAACTCAACGAACATCTAATTCAAATTTTGGTTCAAAAATCTACTCAAATATCAACATTGTTTTCTACATTTGCTTCCCCGTATTAGATTCATAAATTGTTTTATCATTAGCAAATGTACGTACGTCTGTCAATTATTTCAACTATCTAAATCAACTATGGCGGAGGTCAATAAATATATTGTATATTCTATTTATAAATATCAAATACTTAAACCGAACTTAAACAAATTATACCCTCCCCGTAACCAGTTTTGTCGCAACTTGAAGAATATAGAACTTTAGGCTGAATCACTTTTATCCATCGTTCTGTATTATCCCTTTGCGATTATATAGAATCAATATCCTTTAAAATGACTATGAGTGTTCTAGAACATGTTGACACGCAGGTACCAGTCAATATCCTCCCTGGAAACACAAAATGCCCTATCTTACTCACATTATCCTTAAACTGACTTATGCTGTTATAAACAAGTTAAATATCGAAAATTGACTTGTTAAAGATATTTACAAATAGTTTTTATACAGGAAATTAGGATTGCACTATGACATTTGCCACTAATTTCCCAATCAAAATTGGGAAACTAAATATAAATAGATTAGCACTACTGTTGCGCGACTTAAGGTTTAAGTTAACGTATGGTAGTTTTCAAATAAATAGCCTATTGTATGGAAAAACATTGTTAAAACCGATTTGTGCATCATATGAAAACAACCAGACACTCTCATACTCATACGAAAGTATGTTGGCAACACTGTAAAAAAATATTACCAAGAATCAATATAACAGTCCAACATTAATTACCACTGAATATCTGTAAAAAAAAACTGCTTTTCAATGTTATCCGCACACAATAAACAAATTTGTTAATTGGTTCACAGTTCAATCTTTACAGCTGTTATTGGTTGAACGTGAAATTGATAATGGAGACTGGTATATCAATAAAATAAAACTAAGATACCAACAACTTGAAAAAAAAAGAAAGGAGTATTAATTTGCTCAATTTATCATTGCTGCATATGAAGAATAATGTATTTCGTGTTATTGCTTTGCTCCTTGTTTTGTATTATTGATCGTTACAGTTAATAATCTATTAAGAGCACTATGTCTGCGGATATTCCATCGTTTTGTTAAAATATAAATAGAGCTTGTTTATAATTGGGAACAAACTGTTATCATTCACAGAAAGCTGTTCTTTTTAAGTATATTTTTTGTTTGAAATTTCTTTTTAAGTTATCAAATGTATATAATTTTATTTGCTTTTAAGTTTTTTACTTGTTAGCTCCTGTTTGTGTATAAAAGTCAGATGAGTTACTAAAAATAGTTGATTTTTTAAACAAGAGTTGGTAGAGCGCTCACCTCTGGTGCTAGGGGTCGTCGGATCGATCCCTGCTAATGCCATGTGGGCTTTGTGGTGGACAAACACCATGTGCGTGGATTTTCTCGGGGTTCTCCCGTTTCCTCCCACTTTCTTCATTCCAACAATTTATCCCATCACCATCCATATGGTCTAAGCCATAGTTGTCAAAAGACCTTAAAAAAAATTAAAAAATTGAGTTGATGGATATTTTACATATTAATAAAAAGAGCGGTTTCAGGCAGTTGGTTTTCGTGCTTTTCTTTAACATCAGCATAAGCTTGATCCCCATATCCTCCACAATTATTGTTTTTACTTTTTGCAGTTTTATCGGAACGTTAATATTTGTTCTCTACCAATTGAAACTGGCGTTTACATTTAAAGTAAAAATAATTACGATGACATTTATCTGCAAATTTATTTATAATGAAGAAGAGAATAAAAACAATGCGCAAAAATCAGAACTATTACTGAACATTATCAATTATAATTGCTACGAACGACTGAACTAACAGCTTAGATTCTAACGACGGGACCTACAGTTTGGCTAAAGTCTGTTCCAAACCACTCTGTTCAATAGTACCCAACGAACTCGAACCCACTTTCACGCGCATCAAGAGGTAAGTGAACATTTTGTGTAAGGCTATATACAAGCTTACTCGACGAAAACATGTGTAGTATAGCTCCCAACTTTTATGTATACGTAGGATAGATCCCTGATCTTGTCATGTGGGCTTTGTGCTGGATAAACGGCGTCGGCGTGAGTTTTCTCGGGTGCTCCCGTTTCCTCCCACTTTCCTCATTCCACTTATTTTCAATCTTCTTTGTACATCTGGCCTATGCCAAAGTTGCCTAAACGACCTTAAAACTACATTTAAAATGCAATTCAAATTCAGTTTTATTTATGCA
Organism: Lepisma saccharinum; assembly: GCA_022664845.1. Taxonomy (NCBI): domain Eukaryota; kingdom Metazoa; phylum Arthropoda; class Insecta; order Zygentoma; family Lepismatidae; genus Lepisma; species Lepisma saccharinum. The sequence continues at coordinate 93,776 of JAGDQP010003111.1, forward strand.
GGGACTATCCTTTCTTCTCAAAACGGAAGATAAAATGGGACATGAGTTTAATCTCCAAAGAATCATTCTCGAGATTCGCGCTGTGTAAAGTATATATGCGTGGCGTCGCAAGTATAGAAGCATAGATGGATATTATTGGTCGCTGAAGTTATAACTATGCAGTGAAGGTAGAAGTAAAGAATTAAACATCAATTGAGCTGCACTTTAAATTTGCTGTATTGCGCCACGAAAATATTTATTCTTTGAAATTATAACTACACATACAGAGCCACAATACTATAATACAACACATACTGAATCTTTAAGAAAAGTCCAATCACAGGTTCAAGTTCGTGATGTTTATTGTATCGCATGGTTTGGAACCCACTCTACAAGAAACTCTAATACCATCCTTAGGAGCTCAGGAGCTCATTTCGTAACTTTGTAACAATATTGTTAATAATGATGTTCAGTAATTTTATTGGAGGGGGAGGGGTGGGAAATAAAGTCTTCATTTATCTTCCTGATAAAATTACGTACATCAAGAAAATAGTTTAGCCAGACGACCACCATATTTGGCCCCGTCCGGTATAGAGAGGTTTATACGTTAAAAGAAAACATCATCAACCTGTTAGTGTTCTTTTTAATATAGCACTCTATTGAGAGTTTCCTTCCATAATAGTCAATGTCTTTCTACGGAATTTAAAACTGTCCGTTATCGGACGTTCCACTGTGATGATAATAATAATAATAATATTTATGGGCGTACCTTTTGAACTTACACGGTAAAATTACTGCATAAAATGTTATTGTTTCTTTCATTTTCCTTGCATATTTTGTGATTTCGGATATTAGTGGGCGCTATTTTGTCTAAAAGTCGTCGAATAAATATATTTCGACGTGGACTTTGGTGTATAATTAACAAGAAGCCGGTTATTTAAAAAAATCAGCTCTGAACTTAGTAATATTTGGCTTCTGTTTTTAGTTGGACAGATGGTGTAGGGATAAAGTGCTTTATTTCTCAGTATTAAAGCTGGTCAACATAGTACAAACCCTGTTAAAGGCAAGTTTTTTTTTAAAAAAAAAAACTATCGTGAAGAATCGAATAATAACTTCTTATACAAAACGGAAACTCCTTAAGAATGTAGAAGCAACACCTGAAGAAGATTTACGAATGTTGGTTGGGAAGGGCAAACTAAAATCTCTGGGAATTACCAGTACGATTATTAACACGTCATTGATCCGAAGTATCCACTTTTCATGTTATTATTCTTAGAAAGAAACACTATACAATTTGTTAATCAATACTTAGGCAGCAAACCTGTGAAATAGCAGCTAACACTTCAGACTTTCAACAGGGAGACCTGGGTTAGATTTCCGACCGACCTTTTTGCATAAAATAATGGCTGCAAACAGATATTCATCTCTGGCTCGAAAACTTACGAGGCATCAATGGCTAAGAATCAGAGTAAACAGTGTGTGTGTGCTTTAGCAAAATGATAATGTAGTTCTCATATTTTTCATTGGTCTTTTTCTCTCTCTGTCTTTCTTGACGTTTCCTTATCATATCACTCTATTCATTTTTATCTTTTTCTTTTACTTATTGTTTATTTCACACACTCTCTCGTTTTGTGAGTTTGCGTGTTCCAGAGCTAAACTGTTAGAGAGAGAGAGACGGAGAGAGTAAGGATAACAGTTTGTGTTCCTAAAAATAAAAGTAAATCCTTTGAAAGGTTATTCTTTTATCCTCTCTCTTCTTCCTCTGTGTGTGTGTGTTTGAATAAGACAAGTTTTCTTGCCTTGCATAATGATGATTCCTGCATGATGTCTATATTACTATTTTCTTTTTCTTTGCATTGATTCCTGCCTCGTAGAATTTAACGTGAATGGAATCTCTGCCTATCTTCTTCGCAATTCACTAAATGATACTGAACCACTTATTGTTTCTTGCTCCAAATGGAGGAATGTCCTGGCATTCCATGTTTTGGCGCATATTTATACTGTTATGTGTGTTGTCTAACTATTAGGCGTACAGTGAAACAATTCTCATGGAGGAAAGGACACTTATTTCTTACAATTCCAACATCCATTTGTTTTTGTAAGTGACTGTACCAGCAAACATGGTCCGAGCCACTGTAGCACACACGTTGATTAAACGTTGATAAAACCGTTTTATGTGCGCATTTTCAAAGGTTTATTCAACAACAAAAATGTTGGCTCAACGTTTCTTGGTTGAATGAACCGTTCCGAGAATTAAACGGTTCTATCAACGTTTAATCAACGTGTGTGTATGCTACGGAACAGTTTTCATTAAGAATATATTCTTTACGATGGAGGTAATTTGTACTTGGTATTATTACAAAGGTTGGACTTTAGATATCCCGGGAAGTAAAGCTACGGAAGCTATCTTTACAAATCAGATATTGTGAATTATTCTCTCGTTTTCATTTTGCAGGAATTAATCAGGCTACATTATAACATTTAAAAAGGATTCATCTCCGGGGACTGTTAACGAAAATATGTAAACGTTTATTTATAACTTATCATCCTAAACACTATATATATATTGTAAAAAAAAATTACCACCTTTTCTCCCTTGGAAGAATTTAGGAGTAAAAAAAACTAAAGCTCGATAAGGCTAAGAAGGGGAAGACAGGGAAGTTTTAATTTACCCAAGAACCAAAATCATTTACCTTATGTAAAATATATGCCCGAACCTTATATAGGAAAGATTTGTCTGCTGAAGATTAAATAAATAAAGTTTAAGCAAGGTGTACGCTACCTATATTTAGCATTTGGGTACATTAATTTGGTCTACCTAAACAATTTGTGTTCAAAGCGGAAAACTGACGAAAGATATACCGTCTTATATGTAATGTGTGTGTAGTTTCATTGAAACTGAAGTGACCGTAGATCAGGCGCTAGAGTGTCTTACTACAAATCGTTAAATTTAATCGTAGGCCAGGGATTAAATCTTTGCCAGGAGGTTGGACAATTTTTTGAGGACTTCATGCTTGGTGTTCAGAGGTGCACTCAGCCTGCTATCAAGATGAGTACAAGAGTGTCCTTAGCAATCCTGGGCATCTAGGGACGTAAGTAACTGTATTATATATGAACTAACTGCAGACTAACAAGGGACACTTCATATATCGAGGATACCAAATATGATGATACTGTGTATGTTGATAAAAGATCTAAAAAGAAGTGCATATACAAAATTTTAGCTTCAAAACTGAACAGGGAAACAGAGGTGAGTCCGAGAAAAATGAAGTGTAGAGCGCAAGTGTACCATGTAGCGGGATGGGAAAAATCTCATTGCAACACAAATGGGGGAAGGAAGTGCAGCCTAGTGGGTATTGATGAATACTAGATAGGAAGAGCTATGCG
>JAGDQP010003112.1:8653-47965 GCA_022664845.1 Lepisma saccharinum
ACACACACACACACACACACATATATATATATATATATATATATATAATTCACAGACATATTCAATCCACTACCTAATGAGGCCTTTCCCGAAGGAAGGAGTAAGTTTACTGCTCGCACGCTGACCAGACGTTGTTGGGAGAGGAGACCCGAAGCTCTCAACTGTGATCGCTACTGTCTTTTACTCAGGGCAGCTCCCCAAATGCATTACAAACCTGGGCGGGCACCGTTCCAGACCCTCTCGCTATGGAAAACAATATCTTGGCAGAGCCGGGAATTGAACCCGAAACCCCTCGATAGGCAGTCAGCGACGGTAACCACTAGACCAGAGGAGAGAGAGAGACTGGCGGAGGTTACTAAATCAAACCATCATACGAAACCTTTCCCATTAAGCTACTTAATATACATGACAAAAGAAATAACTTCCAAATAGGCTTCTTAGCTACTAGTAAAAGTTCATATACCCTTGTCGCTTGCATGAAAATAGTTTCAACTTCTGCCAAAGAAAAATGTTCCGATTTTCTCTAGAATCTTAACCAAAACATCTTCTAGGGGGAAGAAATTTATCCCTGCCAGGGACGAAAAATAAATCTGTCAGGGTGGGAAACTTATTGGCCAGGGGGTGAAATCCCGGGCACCCCCCCCCCTCCTCCCAGTTAATTCGCACACTGTGCTGTTGCACTGACCTATTGGACACCCACAGGTATAGCTCGTATTGCATGTTCAGCTTAGCAGCAACGAAGCTAGTACGCTGATCTTTGGAATTCGGATGGCGCTAGAGGATCCACAAGTAGTTTTACAGATGATAAGTTGGAACAGGCACAACTTTCTATTTTAAATACGCCCCCCAGTCTGTTTAAGCCGTTCGAGTTAGGGCACTGCCCGTGTGAGTATCACGATTTTTTTATGATCTGTTAAAAAATTACGATGAAACCATTCTTGAACAGTAAACATAGAATTGTAAGGCTATGACTACCAATAAGATATGTTGCACGGAATCGAAAGCTTTGTTCAGATCAAGAACCATGATATAACTTTCGAACGTGCTTTCTCGGTTTAGCATTAAACTGTCACTGTAGATAAGCTTATATGTTACTAGAATTTATGTGCTTAACAATTCAAAAGTACATAACGGTGGATTACTCAGTAAGAGGAACGTAATTCTCTACTGACATGAAATTATTCATTACAACATTTTCAAAATAAAACAAGTAAATCTACTCAAAGCAACTTTAACAAATTTCGATGAAAATTATGTTTACTAACAAAAATTGTATATTTCTCATCCTACTGCCACGACACCATATTGAATTAAAATTATTAATAACACAGTTTTAATGAAATCGGGAATATAAAAAGGAATAAAGAGCATTAAGTAATACTCTACAAGACAGTGCCATCTGTCGGATAAGTTATCAAGCAAAAGTTTATAATTTTGGACAAGGAAATAAAAATATCAATTGATTTTTTTAAAAGAAAGTTGTAAGGTATTATAAATAACTTTTATTTTATTTGTATTTAAAAGTATGACCTAATAAAATATTGCTAACTAGAAATTAATTCTTTTAAACTTCTAGTTCAATGACATTATTAACTTTTTAATGAGGTCTGATACAGGACTTCGTTTGAAACTTTAGAAGTTAATAATAGTGACAATCTTATCGGGTCTGTCAGCTTGGAGTTACTGGTCTTCCACCAGGCGCCTCCCCAGGTGGCGGATAGGGGAATGCCGATCAGATATGGTGGGCACCGGAAATATTCCGGGGCGGACCAAAACCAGTACTGCTGCCTTGCAGTTAGTAGAGGGATCTACAAAGGCTAGGGGAAGATAACCCCGAACAAAAATATCATGGTGAGGGGAAGCAGCATCACCATTACCAATCTGAGACTGAAGATGAATGACATCGGCAAGGCTCAGAGATGGACAGAGGGCGACATCTTGAATGTCTACCTTTACTGCGAGGTCGTAGAGCTGACAACTCTACACCGCTAAAATATATCAAGAAATAGTAACAGATGGTTCATGGATTCTCCTGGGGTAAAATATTCCGGAGGTAAACTAGTCCCTCATTCGGATCTCCGGGCTGGGACTGCTTCAGGGGGCTCTATGAACAGGATTAAGAAAGACCTTAGAATAGGAACGTGGAACGTACGAACATTATACCAAACGGGCGCTCTTCAGGTGGCGGTACGCGAGACCGAGAAGTACGAGCTAGACATATTAGCGATACAAGAAGTTCGGTGGGAGGGTCAAGATAGCATCCCGCAGGGCAAGTACACTTTCTACTACGGGGGAACACAGTCTCACGATTTCGGAACAGGGTTCCTCATTAAGAATAGTATCCTTCAGGCGGTTCAGAATATAGAGTTCGTAAACGAAAGACTATCGTACGTTACGATACGTACTCGATGGGGTAACACGGTTTTATTAAACGTCTATGCTCCGACCGAGGTGGCTACTGATAACGACAAAGATATATTCTACGATGAGCTAGAAAGGTTGTTTGACCAATTACCGAAGTATAATTCGAAAATTGTGTTGGGTGATTTCAATAGGGACGGAAGAAAAATATAGACCTACTATAGGCAAATACAGTCTTCACGAAAAGACCAACAACAATGGAGAAAGACTGATAACTTTCGCGATTTCGAAAAACTTACTGGTAAAGAGCACGTACTTTGAACACAAAGACATACACAAATACACATGGGTATCTCCGGACGGCAAAACTCTCAACCAGATCGATCACGTATTAGTAGACAGACGAAGACACACCAACATAATGGACGTTAGGTCGTACAGAGGAGCGGAAGGTGACACCGACCATCAATTAGTGATCACAAAAGTAAAGGAAAAGTTATCCATCGCGAACAGAGAAAGCAAGGGATCAAAACAACTGAAATTCGAAGTGAAACTATTAAATAATCCGAGCATAAAAGCAGATTACCAACTCGAACTCTCAAATAGGTTCGAAATCCTAGCCGACTCGAGTAATAATAATGATGATATTAATAATGAAATTGATGTAAGTAAGATGTGGGAGGCAATTCGTGAAACAATTAAAAGCGCAGCGAAGGAACGCGTAGGTGAGAAGAAACAACAGAAAAACAAACCTTGGTTTGATGAATGCATTAAACTTCATGAGGAACGAAAACAAGCAAGGCAACGATGGCTAAGTAATAAAAGCGAAGCAAATACCAACCACTACAGTAACGCGAAACGAAACGCCACACTAGGGTTCAGAAACAAAAAGCGAGAATATCTGACGCAGAAGATTCAGGAGATTGAGGAAAACGGGAAGACAAATAACATACGAGATCTATACAAAGGGGTAAACTCGTTAAGAAAAGGTTACCAGCCAAGGTTAGGAATGATTAGAAATGAACGTGGAGATCTTCAGGCGGATTCGACTAAAATTGTCGATGTGTGGAAAAGTTATTTCGACAAACTTCTTAATGTACACAGCGGGGAACAAACAGAGGAATTTGAAATCCATACCGCAGAACCGTGGATTCCCGAACCTAGCGAGATCGAGATTGAAATGTCGGTTAAGAAATTGAAAAATTTCAAATCACCAGGAATAGACAATATTCCAGCCGAATTAATTAAAACAGGAGTAACGGCACTAATCAAGGAACTACATAAATTGATAAGTGCTATATGGAGAAAGGAGGAGCTCCCAAAGGAATGGAAAACATCAATAATTGTTCCGATTTACAAAAAAGGCGATAAGTCGGAATGCAATAATTACCGCGGAATCTCGTTACTTCCAACTTGTTACAAGGTATTAAGTAATATTCTGTTAACACGCCTAAATGTATACGTAGATAAAATAATTGGAGATCACCAATGTGGATTTAGAAGAAATAGATCCACGTTGGACCAGATTTTTGCTTTGAGACAAATTTTGGAGAAGAAATGGGAATACAGTGGGACGGTTCATCAGCTATTCATTGATTTTAAGAAAGCATATGATTCTATCAAAAGGGACAAGTTATACAGTATCCTGATACGATTTGGAATTCCGAAAAAATTGGTCCAACTGGTGAAGATGTGTCTCAGCGACCCCATAAGCAGAGTACGGATAGGTAATAATATGTCAGATAGTTTCAAGATTTGCAACGGATTGAAACAAGGCGATGCCTTGTCACCATTACTGTTTAACTTCGCGTTAGAATATGCGATTTTAAAAATTAAAGGGGACAAAAAGGGACTATCATTGAATGGTTTGAATCAACTGTTTGTATACGCGGATGATGTAGATTTAATAGGGGACGATATAGATGCACTACAAAGCAACACCGATGTCTTAGTAGAAGCGTGCGATGAGATAGGTCTACAGGTAAACATAGATAAAACAAAATACATGATAACAAGCCGAAGCACAGGGAATGAAGGAATTAAAAACATAAGAATTAGGGATGAGATCATAGAGAAAGTAAACAAATTTAAATACTTGGGAGCATACGTAACAAGCAAAAATGAGGTCACGGAAGAAATAAAAAGTCGCTTAGTATCGGGGAACGCATGTTTCTACTCAGTCCAAAAACTTCTAACATCGCGATTAATATCAAGGAAATTGAAATTAAAAATATACAGAACGGTTATTCTGCCGGTAATACTTTACGGTTGCGAAAGTTGGAGTACGACCCTAGCAGATGAACATAAATTACGTGTATTTGAAAATAAGGTTTTGAGAAAGATATATGGTCCGAAACGGGACGAGATGACTGGAGAGTGGAGGAGACTGCATAATGAAAAACTCCACGGACTGTACTATTCACCAGATGTTGTAAAAATAATGAAATCGAGACGACTAAGGTGAGCAGGGCATGTAGCTCGGATGGGGGAAAAACGAAGATTATATTCTATCCTGGTTGGAAGGCCCGATGGAAAGAGGCCATTGGGAAGACCGAGACGTCGTTGGGAGGACAATATTAGAAGAGATCTTCGAGAAGTAAGTGTTCGTGATGAAAACTGGCTTGATACTGCCCAGGATAGGATCCAATGGCGAACGTTTGTTACTGCGGCGATGAACTTGCGAGTTCCATAAGCCATAGAGTTAGTTAGTTAGTTAGTTAGACAATCTTATCGGTTCCGTTGTTTTCTTCTTTCTTAAAAAAAATGTGAGATATAAACAAACAGATTTGACGAAACTTTGAAAAGAAACAGAAGTCAAAAGGAGATCAGACTACTTCGAAGATTAATCTCTTTGTTCTAGACAATGGACAATACTAAGTCTCTCTCTCTCTCTCTCTCTCCCTTTCCTTCTCTCTCCCATAATAGAAAAGTTGTCTCTAAACGTGCGTGAACTTTGTTTTAAACAGAAAGTCCGTCCTATATTACAGTTATTAATGAAAGATATTCAGAATTTGTACAATTGCTTTTATTTCTACACTGAAAAATTATTTCTTCAGAAGTCACACGTGATTTCTTTGGTAACATATTACTCAGACTCAAACGACAATTTTTGTTTCATATAGCGAGAACAATCGAAAAGCAATCAGCAGTGATATGATTGATGTGACGTGGTTTCCCGTAGCTCTGATAAACAGAGGAACAACATTGTTTATTTTCAAATTCTTTTATATTCAATATTGTTCATTTTATGCTTGCATCTTGTGTTATCCAGACTGAGATAATTCCATTGATAAATGTAGATTATTTTGGAAATTAAATTAAACTTGTTGAATCAGGAATACAGCAGGTAGAAAAATTGACCAAGTGTGTGAAACATAAATGCTTAGAAACACAATTTCAATACTATTGTCTTGTCTTGAAAGTTGAAATATTATGCAAAAGTACATAACTATTAAAATGAATTATGTCAGAAATTCAGAAGTTCGGAGAATAAAATTTTTACAAGGAAAGGTAGGTGTTACGGAACACCAATTTGATTATTAATAATAGCTTTACGTTTTCTTTCAGCATTAAAGAAAAATGAATAGGTCAAATTACTACATTAGTTTAACACATTATTTGATAATTTTCTAACAGCCTTTTTACATATAAAAAGATCACCAGTTAAATCTGGTGAAGCACAGTATCACTTCCAAACAAGTAATTACTTCTAAAAATATAAGGACTGTCCATGTAATTTTCGGATTTCATTTTTAGAAACAAATCATTGGTTTGACTTAATAACTAACCTCTGCTGTCATCTTCAAAGTAGTCTCCACCGGAACTATACACGTAGCCCGAAGCAGTCCTGGAACAATTGTTTCAGAATGCGGTTGAGCTCCGTCGTGGTGTTTTATTGAATTTTCTGAATGTCCTGGAATCTTTTCCCTATTAAAGTAACTTTCAACCTGATAAACAGGGCACGTATGGAGGTGGGCGATCATTAAAATGTTTATGTTGACGCATGACATTGGGTGTTATCGTCATGCAGACGCCACTGTCCAGAAACCCAGTTTACCTCCCCTTTTCTACGAACAAAATCCCTTAGGCGCTGTAGGACATCCCTGCAAAACTCTTTAGTCACAGTTCGGTTCCGAGGCAGAAATTCATGATGCACTAGACCGTTACTGACAATAAACATATTCAGAATGACTTTCACACGAGAACGGACTGGTCTGGCCTTTAGGGTCTTGGAGATACTCGCCGAATGTTGTATTGAACATTTCGTATATCTGTGTGGCCGAATAAATTCTGTACAACCTGTGCAAAAGATATTGGAGCAATCCTTTGACAATACAAAATACTTTGCTTTGTTTTTGCTTTCTTGGTGATATGAGGCTTGCATAACCACCAGGATGATGCATCTCTTCTCAGTAACAGTAAAACTAAATTTGATGGCTTAGTTTCTGTAAAGTAATATTGCTTTATTTGTGATGAATTGTTATTTTATTTGTAGCCAACTGTTCCAAAAAACTACACGCAAATATTTATCACATACAAAAGAATAACTCATTTTAACTGATTAGTTCCTAAGATATGATTTGTCAAACGTAGAACACTATATTATTACGTTTTGAGCTGCAATAATTATCAACAATGAATTTTAAGAAGGAATATTTGAGCAAAAAATTTTGTTTCTGAAAAATTAAAGAATTCAGGAAATTTAATTTTAATAAAAAGATCATAGAAAAATAAATAACCACTGGCGTTACAGACCGAAAGGGCCTGAGCCTGCCCCCAGCGCCATCTGTCCACGGTTGGTGGAACTGCGTCCACCTGAGTGACGGCTGTGGGGCCAGCACTGCGAGTTACCCAGACCACGAACAGGCGTATTAGGGACTTTCTAGACCAAGTGGTGGTCGCGTCTTTATTCACGTGACTCCCCAGTTTGCCACACGACGATAGGTGGACGCCGGAAAGTGGGTTGTTCCAGCTGTCATAGAAAAATAATTAACAAAAGATATGCCTTGACCTGTACATTTTACTTGAGCTGCTTAAATTAAGGAGAAAGGACTATGTTTGTGCGTGACAAATTAGCCTATTTTTCAGCTACACGGGCATCCAAATCAAACTGCTTTTGACAACCTAAGTTTAATGATTATTTAACTTCAATGATCACGCTGTCAACATCCCATGCTTCTGAGAGGTTTCCAAGGAGATGCCATTTTACAACCAGCCATGTTAGTGTGAAGAGATTGACAACTTGCATGGATATGGAAACAACCTCGTAAATTTCGAATGCATACAAGAAAATAAAATGATCCGAGAGTGATTTGCAATGTTGAAACATCAAATACCGTCCAAGATATTATCTTATAAAAGATCCTGTCCATGGTATTAGAATATCAAGAATGAAAAGCAAATAATATAGGACTTTGGGCGTTCGCATATAGGACAGAGCGTGCATATTTTACTACGAAAGGTAATCTAAGCTCCGTTGTCCACCAGTCAACATCGCGGATTTTGGATCGATGATATAGGAGTATTCGTGTTTGAACCCCTCTTCCGATGATTTTGACAGGATTTCAAATGATTTTCTTCTGATAATGATGTGGGGAGGAAGTAGCCCTCGACCCATCTTTTTAGAAGGCTTGGGGTAGTTAAAGCGTGTTCAGCATATAAGTAAATGGGGGGGGGGAAGGAATGAATGATAAAAGTTTAAAAAAATATTACTTTGGGTTCGGGTCTGTTATAACAATATGTTATTATTATTATTATAACTGTTACAAACTTATAATAATAATAAAAACTATTCCTTCACAAGAATGTTTTAAATTCAAAATACATTTGAACTAAGATTAGTACACTATTGATGTATTGCAGAGAAGAGTTTAAGTATCGTGACAGGCGTAAGCCATAGTGCTGTTACCGTCCTTACAATTAACTTTATCTGATCTTACAGAGAAGAATAATTCTAGTTCTTTGTGATAGAAATAATAGAATATATTTTTTTCAGCGTTGTATTGGTACACTGTTATATAATCCTTTCGCACTTTTTATTCATGCTTTTGGGTCTGAATTCCGGCAGTTAAATGTCAGAGCATTTTGAGGTGACAAAAGTCAAGCCTTTTGCCTATATTTCCATCATGGCAGTTTCTTATCATAACGTTCGGTTTGAAAGGCTGTAAACGGCATGGTTGCGCATGCTTTCGTGACGTATAAGGGTGCTATTTTGTTCTCAAGTCATCATAGGTATCTGCATGTAAACAAATCGACATGGGGTATTCTTTAAACTTTCGTTAGTGTTATGATATGGGAGCATGAGGCCTATTATTAAAAGTAGCACGTGAGTTTTATTTATGGCCGTTAGGCATCTAAGGCTCAAGCCGGGACAGAGAAGGGGAAAGGATTCGGGAAGGTGTCGACCAGGGCCTATGTTGAAGGTGCCATCCCGACATTTGCCTGGTGGAACTGAGGAAAAACCTTGCAAAAACTCATTAAGGATGGTTAGTACCGCTCAGTACCGCTGGAGTCGAAGCCACAACCTCCCGAATGCTACGCCAACGCTCTACAACTGAGCTACGGCGGCTCGGTAAAAGTAGCTCATATTTCAGGTCGTAGTCGCCTGTACGTTGGGGTTCTCTTGTTGAAGTATTTTCTTAAAATATTTTCTTCTCAAGTTTAATTCCAGTTTACGGTAAACACTAATATTATTAATATAACACATTATTGTCCCGTTTTCTTTTAGGAGGGGAGTCTCCCGTTAAAGTTGTTTCAAACTTAAGCTATTTTTTTAACAAAAAGGAACCTGTTGGAGATTGAACCCGATGTAGGTTCATATGAGAAACAAAACATCCTAATTTCAATTCTAGCGTTCAAAGTATTTGTTGTAAAACTCGGTTTAGATTAAACATAATCGATACCAGTTTGGGGTAAACATGACCCTTGTGAAATATGTTGCTGCAAAGTTTCTTTTGAAAAAGAAGGGGGAATATCATACTGCAGCTTTTGGGTGCGTAAACATTACCCTGGTGAGATACGAATCCCCAATCCTTTGATATTCCATTTATGAGCTTCACTTATCAAATTTTAACCTGATTTTTGGTATTTTTTAGATATAGTTATAATTTTCTTACGTACGTCGTATCTAAACATACCGAACGCCGGGATGGTACTATAAACAAGCTCTGGATGATTATCTTGCAACACCTCCCAGGCTGAGCCTGAGACGCCTAAAGGCCATAAATAAAATTTAAAAAACACTACATATTTTAAATAGCTGGTTCGCAGGTTATGTTTGTCACGTTGTGCTAGTAGTAAATTTGGTTGCTACTTCTTCATGAACAAGAACCTAATTATTCTAATCGAGCCTACCATCAGTAATGAATACCTACCCTTCCCTGAGCGTATTTTCGGGGTGCAGTGTACCAAGTACTTTCATCACTTTCTTTCTAAACGGTCAGGCAACCGGCTGTTTGAAACGTTGTTGGCGAAATTCAAAAGCTTTCAGTTACAAAGAACGTCTGAAGAAGAAGAAGATGACGATGATGATTACTACTACTATTCTTACTATTACTACTACTATTTTATTTGTAAATTTTTGAGGAAAAACAACAGCGTCTCCACCCTCATCAGCGAAGACTTATTTCCTTTCGTTTCTTTTGTATCGGAAGACTTCTCATCTTCTTTTTCCTCTTTTTAAATCATTTTTACCTCTTTTCTTCTGTTATTGAAGGACTTGAACGCCAACGGAAACTAAAACGTTGGCCGCAAGGAAGGTCATGCTGTTAAGGGAGAAAAAAAGAAACATTGAGAGAGAGAGAGAGAGAGAGAGAGAGAGAGAGAGAAGGAGAGAGAGAGAGAGAACGAAAATAAAAGAAACTGCAACAGGAAGGAAATTCAGGAGACATATTGGATTTTATTGACAACCATTCACTTAAATACAGTTCGAAAGTTCATCAAAGACTTTTTTTTATATCAGTAGCGTTATCATCATTACTTTCTCCCTCTTCTAATAATTAAAGACTATTTGGAAAGCAATTTCTTAGATTGGCTTTTTTGATAGAGAGAGAGAGAAAGCAGTCTGTACGTGTCTGTTCCTTTAATGATAATGTGTTATTTTTTTTCCTTCTGTCAATTTATGTATTCTAGGATTGACCGGTACATGTGTATTTAGCGCGTCACATACCTGAAGGATGATATTTCTCGACGAACGCTCTTTCAAGGGTAAGGATGTGGAAGGTAGCAACCAAGGTCTTAGTTTCAATACTGCTCCACCATTCGCCTGGTTAACTTGAAAACCTCAATCAGGATGGCCCGCAGGAAGAATCTTATCTGTTCGTCTCTTCATTTTCGTTGCTTCGTCCGCGACCGCCACCTGAACCACGGGGATCTGGTGATAATATGTTATCATTAAGTATCTAGAGGGTCACTCTGGTACCTTTAATGTGGCCGTCACTTTGAGGAGAATAAATAAAACTAAGGATTGTACTTAAAATATTAGTCTTATGTCGTAACAAAACATGTTTAAATGTTATTTTTCTTTAGTCTCCTGCAAAATGTGTTCGATTACATTCCTTGTAATTGCTCTATCGAAAGTTACAATCTTCTGTTTCATTTTGCCCTACAATTCCAGTGTAAATTGTTACTTTTTCTTGTGTATAAGTGCTTTTCAATAATGCATAAAAAGAAATTAGAAAATGATATCTCTGGCTAACCAAAAGCAATATTATAGTTTTATTACATGGAATGACCAAATACCACCTTTATTACCCAGAGTTGAATGCTCTCACGAGCTGTGTATGTTGTGTCAACATCCTGCTAAAACCACAAATGAAATGTTTCTTAATAAAAAGTACTGGGGAAGATTTTAGAATCAGAAATTTGTTTAGTTTACTAATGTTACGACACGGGCTTTTCTGCGGAGTTTGATAATCTAGCTACCGTGGACTCATAGAGGCGTCTGGTCAGGATTGTATTGTAGAGTGATATTGCATTGTTAGTACGTACACCCACACTCTGACTCCGATTAGAACTTTATCGCGGTTCAAATTCTACATTATTAGTAGGTACGTCCTGTTTGATTAGAACTGAAATCAAAACTAAAATAAGATATTGTATTGGCTTGTTGTTGGCATTTATTAAATGAATTCGGTCTATGTACAGATTGTGGAAACTTCTGTTTGTAAATTAATTAGGAGAGAAGGGGAATTTATCAGAAATAATCTTTATTTTGCGCTTTATGAAAGTTTGTAACCAACCATGAAGCTTGGTTCCATTTGTTTCATTTATATATTGTTATGATTTTCCGACGTGGATCTTCGAAGCCAAAAGATTTTCCTGTAATTATCCCGTTCTCGTCTTTTACTTTTGTCGAGCTATGGATTAATCTTTTAATTCTCTTTTGTTTAGCTTTCTTGGTGAAAAGATTTGTTTCTTGAACTACTTTGTGACGTATATTTCTTCTTCTCCCTTTTGTTATTTATTTTCTGGTTGGTTTATTGTCTCAGCATCTTTGAAAGGACCAAATCTTGATTCATCTCAAGTATGTGGGTTTATATCATTGACAAATCTTCCCGCTAAGAAATTACCTTGCTCGCTAAACTTTTTAATCTTCTTATATTAATTAATATATCGTTTATTTCCAGCTTTAAGATATATTGTGTTTATGAATTTTCATTCAGTGTGCCAAAATTTAGGTAAATTTGGTTGGTAATTGAGATATGTTCAGCCTCAGGTAACGTCTGAAATTAGTGGAAATTTACAAGAACCATGTTATCTTACCTAGTAAATTGATTTATGAAACTTGGAATTTCGTTCTTGATTTCGACTGCTCTGTTGGATGCTCATCTAGAAGACATCTTCAGAACTTCAGTATATCCGAATTATCTTTCGTATTTTGGACTTTCACGAGCCTAAATTATTACAACTAAATTCTGTTGTTAGTCGTGGAAATTATTTGAGCAACATGAATACAAGTTTCGATGTCAATTTTGTATTGCAAGGTCAATTCGTCGACATGCAAGAGTAAACTAGATAAGGGGGACATGGGTCCTTCATATGTTTAGAGCTTTGATTTAGTTAAGCCGGAAACCGTCAAAAATTCTTAGTTTCTCTCACATATTTTATTAAAGTTTTATTATTTTAAGTAATTCTGTGCTTTACGCACTCATTTTTAGAAAAATGAATTATTTAGCTACTCATGCGTATGGTTTAATTCGACGAGTTCACCATGTTTTATTTGTTCGGTGTTGGTTGAGCATCTGCGCTCTGTTCGTCGGCTTTGGTTCCGTTGCGATTCTTAAAATTTCAACCGATTATAAAACTGTCTAGATTGCTAAAACCCGAATGATTTTCAAATTTTGTATTATGAAATTCAAATATTTGTTTCGAGAATATCGATAATATGTAAAAATCTCAATTTTGCTATGATCCTTGTTAAGTGATTGGAATTCAGAAAAGTGCTTAGAGTGAAACTGACCCATCGTTTATAGTGACAGTGATGCAATCAGAAAGGGTCAGAAGTTTCGAATGTTTGTTTATGCTATTAATATCTTTCTGCGTATAAAACATTGATTTGCATATTATTTTACGAACAAAAAATTTTGGACTTGAAATTCTAAACTAAAGATTTTTGTCAAAGCATAATTTTTGACTACTATAGAACTGAATTATTTTCTATGGACGAAATAGTGATTTTTAAACATACTTTTTTTAAACCGAATTTATGAACTTAAGTTAATTTGAACAATGATGTTTTATCCAAGTATATTTTTGAGATTACGCTATCGCGTATAGAACAAGTGTTCAGTGAATTGAATTGAATTCGTATTAAGGTGAGTGCACGCACATTAAACTTTCAGTATTTTAATTTTATGGATTTTCACGTAAATACTGTGTTCAAAATTTGCTACAGCGACCTTGTACACTGGGGGACATCATCGTTGTCTTCCAGCGGATAGGTAGTATGTTAGAACTTTTGATTCTCCTACTTCTTTCCTTTTTCCGTTGGAATACGACGAGTGTCACCAGTGCAGTTTTCAACTGTAGGTTTTACTGTAGTGCGTGTCCCATTACTGGTGCGCGACAGCGTTTTCTATTTAATCGTTGTTCTGAGAGGTTCAGAATGTTTTATTTTTGCCACCTTTTCTTTTATTTGAATTTTAAAGTTTACCTCGGTGACTTGTGAGCGTGTATGGATAAACTTTGATTTATCGCCTCCAGTTTGAAGTTTGTGCGCGTGGAGGCTTGGGCTACTATGGCATTTTCTATGCGGTGATGTTAGTCGTTCTCCGCTCTCTCCCTTCTGATGGGTGGGGAATCCTTTCCTTCTCTATCTCCTCCCCCCGTTTTTGTCTATCGTTACAGCTTGTGCCTATGTCTGTACTATATTTTGAATATAGTTATCTTTCGGTAATCGTGTTCTCCCTCTTCGGGATTTTTCCGGTACTAGTGTGTTCTGGTGATGAGAATGATGTTTTATTTCTATAGTTTGATGCTTTATCTTTTTCTCGTACGTTACGTGGTCGTGGGACATGACCTTGGCTGGTGAAGTCGTGACTTAGCTCTTGAGTGACCCGTTTGAGTTGGTCCAGCTGGCCGGCTTCCAGTCCGAGTGTCATTGTAGACTCTTTGTGGGCGTTACCCACCTGTCTATGTGAAAGTGGTTTCAATTTCTTTCTTCTTACCCTTCTTTAGGGGGGAATATGTAAATATAAGACACACCTAGGGGCACCTTGTAATAGTGAAGATTGGAGAGACTTCACTGGGGAGCGTCCGGAGTGTTCTGTTGTACAGCACTTAGGCTGTTCTGGCCCGGCGCTTATCCTGTTTCAATCTTTTGTGTTCTTTGGCTGCACGGTTCTGTTTGTTTGATTTTGGTTGGTGTGAGTGTCCCCGTGGTTCAGTGGTTGTGGTGTATAGATATATACACATACCCCGTTACAAGTTTTAGTTATGATTTTGTATTGACGCTGTTTATTCTATGTCAGTGCTCTATCTACCTTTTGATATTTAGGTTAGGTAAATGCAAAAAAAAAGTCGCAGACAGGAAAAGCAGAATTAGAAAACAAATATAGGTAATTTAGTACTTAGGCAAAAATACTTCATTAATCTTACACGTATCTGCGGTGAGTGAGTGTAATCAATGAGTACTGTGATAGATATTCCTCTGGTTCAATAATTAATTGGAGTAAAAATAATTTCAATATGTGCCACCCAAATCAAGGCTTTATTAATCAGCCAAGTTTTAGTTGTTGTCGTCAAGATGGAGCCACAGCAAAATCATTTAAATTCAAATATTTTCGTTACAAAGTGTAAACAATTTCCGAGTAGTAACATCCATAGCTTTTCTAAATTATTCTTTTCTGAAGAGTAAAGTATTCGTTGACATAAACAGAGTTAGGGAGATCAATCACAGTACAAACCCAATAACCCTGTTTTGATATAAATGCAAAAATTATTTTACTTACGTCCTCAATACTGTTAAGTAAATCAAATTTAGTGTGTCTTTCTTGTTTTCTAAATTTTACTATATTAATTTCAAGTTTAATATTCTTTAAATATAGTATAAAAGCAATCCTGTTTGATGCTTACAATTATGCCAACAAATGCAAGTAATGAAAATGAAGCATTGGGCACTTGGTTCAGGTACTAAACCGAAATTTGCCTGGTGAAATTGAGGAAAACCCTGAACAATAAAAGTTGGCCATCATGACACAACAAACCTCTTTGTTTTCCTAGTGCCTATCCAAAGTACACAAAGTTATGAACTGGACCATTGGAGCTAAATACATCTCTCCTGTTCTTATGGAGCCTTGTCTTATGTTGGAGGATTAAATTTCATAACTACAAAGCTGCTTCATCGCTTGGTAAGAACTTACTTATCTTGGTCGTTCATTGACTTTTTTTTCTTTTCGTTTATTGCCTCCAGTTCTGCTTATGGACGATCAGTTGTTTTTTCTTTCGCAATTCTGAATGTTCTGATGAACAATCCATCAATAGAACTGTATTCCTTTGCGTATATTGGCATGCTTGCAGAAGAGAAATACAGTACAACTCGGGAACAAATGCTTTTGATTCTCATTTAACGTAAGATACTCTCTGATCAGGGATTCTGCCAGACCTTCTCAGTGAGGGGTATCAATTCCCTAAAAATATTCTCAAAAACACACCAACTTAAAAAGAAAATACGATTAAAAATTGATTAAAACCCTGCAAAACTATTAACACACCCGATATCTGACGTCACACGAACGTAAAGCACTTAATTTTAGCCAGTAGTTTATGTTATTGTGCTTTTATTTTTAGGTATTCAAAACTAGTTAATTTTGGACTTGCATTATTCTTCGTCTAATCGATTTAATTGAACTGTAAATTCAAAATGCTCTGAAAATTCTAAAATTGATGACCTTAACATTAGAGCATTTTTATTCTCTGTTTCCAATCTTAGTGTTTCTTATGGTTATATTTGTTCCGTTATGAGAAAAATGTTAAATGTAAGTAGTGGAAATAGAACATGACTAAACTGAGACACTACACAGAATTTTACATTTGAATTAAATTGAATTTATATTTGGCCTTTCGGCATCTTCTGCTTAGGCCGGAATAGGATATGGATGGGAAAGATATCGGCCAGGGCCTGTCTCCTTCTTCTTCTGCTTTCTAGTATGTTTCTAGTGCTTATGTTTTATACTTCTGAATTGAAGGCCAGTAATGTTGACAAAAAAATTAATCATTTTTACTGTAATTTTTGCATATGCTATCTCTTTGGCTTTTTTAAAATTCTTATAAGTACGGTTTATTATAGTTCAAATATACACTGCAAAAATAGCTGTGTTAATTCAACACAATGCGGTGTCCCAGCATGACTACCACTTTTGTGTGTTAAATCAACACAACATACGGTGTTGATTTCGGTACTGTGTAAAAAAAAGTTACGGCTGCAGTGAGTTTTGAACATGGGTTGCTCAGTTAGAAGTCGAGCGTCTTACGGACTTCGCTAAATCGTCAGACAGAAAATGCACTAGATGCAAACGATATTTAGTGATCAACATTTGAATTAAACGACTACACTATAGATTTAAACAGTATATGAGTTCAAATATATGTTGCGGAATCCCCAAAATTAACTAAGTTACTTGCACGACTTATCCCATGATTTTATCACTTCCTATTTGTCAATTAATAACCAGAATTCCCATTCATTGAGAATATTCTATTTCTATGAAAGCAAGCAAGATGGCGACAGCCAAACACTTCAGCAGCATTACTGCTTTCTTACTAACAATATGTCAAATGCTGCGCTTGCTTTCATAGAAATGGAACATATTCTCAATAAATGGGGATTGCGATCCCTAATTGAATAATGGAAAAGTGACCATGGCATAAGTCGTAACAGTAACTTTGTTTGTGTTTGAGGTTCAGCAAGAATTTTTATCCTCTACATTGTTTCAATATAGTGCTTTTCCTGTCAGATGGTTTAGCAAAGTCGGTAAGACGCTCGACTTTTAACTGGGTAACCCATGTTCAAATCTTCCTGCAACCGTACTTTTTTTTTTCTCCCAGTACGAAATCAACACCGTGTTTTGTGTTGATTTAACACACAAAAGTGGTAGTCACGCTGGAACACCGCATTGTGTTGAATTAACACAGCTATTTTTTACTGTGTAGGGTTGAAAGGAAAGAATAATAAAAAATGTGAAAACAACATTTGATAACTGAGATCAGTGAAAATAAATAGTAATAATCACTAAAAGACCAACAAATTCACCTTTAATAATAATTGGCCATCAGCCAAATGATCGAAACATAACGAAAGCGAAGAAGAAACGTTGGGATTATTTTATTTGTTCTAAACGTTACAATACTGTGCAGAAGATCAGACTTTCACGTATTAGAAACCACAAAATAATAAATACATTTATGTACTTAAGAAACTAAAGCCAATAAATATTTTCTTTCATTTAAAATCTTGATTTCGAAGAAAAAACTGTAAATTTATTTATCTGTTCCTATCATTTTGCATACTACCCTTTTCTTCATTCTTTCATTTATGTTTCCATTACTTGGTTTATGGCCAATTATTGTTAAAGTTGTATTTGATTTGATTTTCACGAATTCATTATACTTCTTTTCACTTATCACAATTAGCAATTTTTACATTTCCTTTTATTCTTGTTCCTTTTCAATTCTATCTTCGTACCATAACAAGTTCTACATACTTATCTTCTTTGAAGATTGAATAGTTGTTAATAAATTAATTTTTGATAAATATATATGTGTAGTGTTCATGCATTGACTGCCTAGTATGACACCACCTCATGCTGGGGAATTTAACTGCCAGAATTTCTCCAAAGAGTTAGTAAATGAATGTACTGGAGTCAACCGTTTTATGGAGAGCCAGATACAAAGTGGGCAATTAAGTGCAAGAAGAGACTTGTCTTCACTGTTACTGGTGGAAGTGACGTGGTGGAATACGTGGATGACGTTCCCTTGCGAGGAGGCTAAAACATGGTTTGTCAGCATGACAGTGCTCTCCTGAATTTCAAAATAACTGTGTAGATTTACTTCGACAAGAAAAGATACGAACAGGCGGAAGGCTAGAAATATCTTTTGAAATAACAAACATTGACCTGCTCCTTTAAGATTTGTTCCGTGGAGCATTAACAAAATGGACAAATGGTGTTTTGTTAGTGCTTTCTATCAAGCAACTATGATTTTATTTTCCTGGAAGCATTTCATATTGATAGTGTACAAATTGTGCTCCTATTAAGAATTGAATCTGAGCCTTCTTTCCAAGACTAAAACTGCAATCATTCTTTCAAGAGAATCATACATATATGCGCATGTATATTGAAATTTAGATAGTGTACCATATGAAGACAAACCTCTGTACGCAGGAAGATGGTTAATACAGTTTTAGGCATTGAAAACTAGATTTAAAAGTAATTTCCTTTTTTCCTTCTGAAGGAAGAAAATAGTCTACAGAAAGAGGTCTGTTTCATTTTCTGGAAGAAAAGCATTTCTTTATTTGTTATTTAATACTCACTAAATTATTGTTATGATCTGCAGACCACGGAAGCAAGTTCAGTTCCTGGAGTTTAGGAATAGAAAATATTTTTTTAAATAAATATCAAGATTCGAGAGTAGCGGGTGAAAGTTTTCTTCATGTGAGCACAGGAAATTGATTTTCGATCATTCGGAAGGGAAAGGTCTTGCCGTGAAACTATTCCCAAGTGGCCTTCAACTTCTTCTAAGAACTCTCTCCTCAACGCCAGATACACTTTGGATTTAAATGAAGTCCCTTCGTTTTCATGTATCCACATTGGTTAGAGGACGAACGCTTTAAAAAAGATTAAATTTTCGGGTGCATGTTAAACTAAGGCCAATGTTAAAACATTCAACCGGTTTCTACACAAAGTAAGACAGACTATTTTTGTAAGGATATGATATAGCGAAACCATAACAAATATCGAATTGAAAGAGAAAAATTAGAACAGTTTCAAGTATCTGAGATGAATTATAATATGGAATGTGAAAAAGAAGATAATAGACGTTAAAAGCAATAATAAACCACTCTTTCACGAAAAAAGAATTTCTTTTGTGGACCAGTGAACGAAGATAAGAAAGCGGGCATGGAGATGATAGGACCGAAATCAGTTGAACACATAATGCACAACGAAGTATTGAACGAACAATACCAGAGGTAATAAAGAGAACAATACCTGGCAGAAACGCTTATGCCCAAGACCTTGTTCCAGGTACGTGTTTTTCTTTTCTGTATTGTACGAAGAAACGATATTACTCATGGCTTCACCCAATACAAGTACAATGCTTCTAAAATCTACAAGCAGCTATGGCGATCCAGTGCATTAGTCCTCATGATCATCAAGGTAGACTAAATTGTGTGAAAACAATGTAAATAACCAGAAGGAAATACAGGGTCATCAAAAAGATTATGGGGTATATAAACTGATAGTACAAGAAAGAAACACATCAGAGAGTTCGTGCATAGGCGAACTTAAAAGCCAAACAGTCAGTTCTTAGGGCAAGTCAATTAGAACCTTCTTAACTATTAAAATTAACTTTATTGTAATAGAATATGCTGAAGAAAATTCATTGGGACATTTGTAAGATAACTTCTCCACATATAGTATAGAAAATCAGTGATGATGACATAAAATTACAAATTCATTCTGGTACAGTGCCAAATTAGGATATAAAAGGTTTTCTTTGTCACACGCAGGCAGTTAGACAATGTGTGAATTGGTGTTAGAACTTCTGACACCAATTTGACACATTGGTTAACTGCCTGAGTCACAAGCTTCACGCAAAGTCTGCGAAGCTCAGATCAGAGATGGATATGTCAGAACCTCTGTGATATCAAGATCATCAATGCCTAAGTTCTTTCATAAATCAAGATTTAAAGTTACAATACTAGATCGAAAGATTTAGAACAGCATATCTTAACTTGTAAATAGCTGTGAACATCTGCTGCAAAGCACTTTATGTGGCTGGTTGGTTGGGAAAAATGGAACTCGAAGAATGAGAACATCAGAGTACACAATTAGTTGAATTTCAGCATCTAATTTACAGCTTATGATGACGTCATAACGGGAGTTGCCAGAGGGGTACTTTTGGAAAACTCTTTTGGAAACATATTTCGATATGAAGTTTCGATTAAAATTGGTTTCAGTCTGTCTATCGACATTTGCCAGTAACTAGAAAAGTTAGGCCGTTTGGAGAGATCAGTTTTTAATATAATTTAAAGGTCCGCATTATAAAGTGAGAAACTATCTTATACAATTTTATTGTTAAAGCAAAACTGAATTACCCCTTTTATATCGGTATCAAATATTCCTATTCGTAAGTTTCATAACAATCCGTTACAAAAAATATAGAAATTATTGTGGAAGGGAATACTGAAGAACAGACGATCAAACAAATAAAACATGATCTTTCAAACGTTTCTTAGTTTGAAATAGGAGAGTAAATTGAAATGAAATAGAGGTTTAGATACAATTTGTCTTCAACCGAGACCTCTAGCGTCACAGAAATTAAGTCCTGGAGGCGTGCCATAAAGAAAGAATAACACACAAAGCACAGGAACACGAAGTATAATTTCAAATATATTAATTTAACTTCTGATTTCATCAGGTTCATATTACCATGTTCTACTTTGGAACATTTCAATTATTCCAGTTTTATATTTAAAACAGTAGTTTACGATCATACCATGTAAAAGGGGGCCTGAAGTCCAAAATTTACCCATTACGCAAAACAAGCAAAAGTTTACTTTACTCTTCAATAACAAGAGCTTTAGTATTTGTCTTTTGCAGAAGTAAGGATTGCTTGGATCTTAATAGATCTATAAAATCAATAGATGACTAAATCTTAAATAAAAGGCTAAATAGCACTTAACGGGTGTGACATGTTTTGCGTAATGGGCGTGACACAACCAGCGTAACGGATGTGACAACCCCTTTGGAAGGAGTGAAATATGAAGTTCACATTGGAGCCAAAAGCAAGTTAACAGTTTTTACTACTTCTTGGTTATATGGAAATGTAATTTGTTCCGTTATACAGTAATCCGTGATGAACTGTCCGACGGCAAATTGTGTTTTCTCGTTTCTGAGGGCTAAATTTAAACATCTGAAAACAGATCATAGAAATATTATTCATTTTTTTCTGGCTGTTGCGGAGCTCAAAAGGACTTCTGGACCAGATATGCAGGTATACTACTGTACAAGATTTACAATACAAACACTATTTCGTTACTAAAGATTTAAATACTCTTCTTCTTGGACCCACAGCCCAGTTAGAGCTGAAAAAATTAACATGTTCGTCCATACAAAGAAACAAACTCTATCTCTAAGCGACGTGGAGGGGGGTGGGGTGGAGTTTCAACACAATGATGCGTATCATACGTATGGTTTGAACAAATAGTAGATGCTTTGTGTGAGCCCAAAATATTATTGCTGTAATTGGCAACAAAATATTGTATCAATTCCCTGGAGATGTTGGCATTTATGAACATGGTAAAGGTAATATTGAAAGTCGCAATTAATAAGTGACTGATATATATCCAACTCCCAACTCTTCACGAAAACAGTGCAAATAATTTAATGTACTTTAGTGTATAATCTTAATTAGTGTGCAAAAATGTTCTCTTGAGATAAAAATATGTTATAAACCATTTTTGTTTAAATAATGATTTTTATTACATTTATGAAATTGGTACGCCTAGGGGTATGTCGTAAATATAAATAGAATTATATTCACAAACGTTAGAGCTTAAATTCTGCTAACAATAGCACAGACTCTGTTCCCTTGATAGCATTTTGGACAAGCAAGCATTAATTGTTAATAAAATATTTCTGCTTATACACAACATTCTTCGCTGTTGTATTTCGTCCTTTGCCATAGACAAATGCTTAATTTCAACTACACTAGCTTCCTCCACGTTTTGGATTAACCTAAATTCAGCCAGTTTTCGGTTGAACGTTTTACTTTCTGTAAAATTTCAAAATGCGTATATGTATATATATATATATATATATATATATATATATATATATATATATATTCAACAAAAGCTGTGCAGTAACACGTACAGGAAAGAAAACAAAAGTTAAGTGTGATACATTTGCTGATACTTAATAACTATTACTTTGAGAAAGGCTCATAAATTTCTAGAGGCTGTGTTTACATTCGTTTTTTTGTTGTTTTTTGTTTTAATTATACCTAAGAAAAACTAACGATATTGACCTGCCTTAAATATAAATGGCCCTATAATAATTGCCATATAACTTACCTTTTTTTTCGATTTCCATATATTGAAATTGCTCTAACAGATATTGCACATAGTATTTAACATCAGTGACATGCCGTTGATACAATAAGATATAAATTGTTTGGATGGCAATTCAGTACATGATGCGTCTTTTTGCAATTGGAAAAACTCGGAATGCCGGATAGTAGATGATCTGCTCAGTAGTAAACGTGTAAAAAAAACTCGAGTAATTCGGTTCATAATTATTTTGTACTGCATCTAGATATTGATTTTTGTGGTACACTCTGTTATTTGATGCTTTAAGCTGTCCAGTTGTTGACATAGAACACATAAATCACTATTAATTATACGCTTCTGACATAAGCGTGTCTTATCGGGCCAGATCTGATGAATGAGTTGAAAACCTAAATTATGTAAAAAAGGTAGGCGTCTAATGTCATCGATATTTTGCCAGATAGCAGACCAGTCCTCCTCCATGTGAGGACGTTGTACTAATGGTAGGATGGGTTGGCTTGTTCTTAAATAACTATAAAATACCTTGACTGTCCAATCATATTTCGACAACATACTATCACGTTAGGAATATCGAACAACTAAGGTAATCAAACATTACAAAGGATATCAATTAACAACGTAATTAAAGAAAACGCAATAATAAAGGAAGGAATCGTGCCAATCAGAGAAGCCTCTCTTTGTCTCTTTACAGACACATTTTATACGTTAATTCAAATTGTTAAGTCATTCGTAATTTTTCTTCATTTTTTTTTTAAACGTCAGCCTCCATGGTCACATGTATTTACATCTCATTTCATTTTCCGCACCTTCTTTTGTAACTTCTAGTGTCTAATTGCGAGGATTTAATTTCTATTTTTTTTACCTTTTTCTGTCTAAATGCCAGTCTATTTACAGGAATGTCTACTAAACGCTCGAGCTCTAGGTACACTAAAACATCGTTTATCCGGAATGAATTTCAAAACAAAAATAATGTATTTCTTTCGTTAGTGTCAAAATGTCTTTACATCGTATACAAGTGATCGCGTATAATTAATTCTCTGCAGTGTAAATGAGCAGTGGTGTATTATATTTACTCTTAATTTATTAAAATATTTTTTCTTTTTTAAAATAAACCATTGTGTTACTGAATTTCTGTATTTTTAGGCTCTTATAAGATAAAAAAATCATAAGTCTGGATTATCGGGATCAGTCCAGTCCCATCAAATCCGGAAAAAAAGAGTTTTTAGTGTAGCTAGTTTTTTACCTTAAAACAAAAGGAATAATAATTGCTTTTCAGTTAAAACGAAAATGTGTCCACAAGGTGATACCAGTGAAGCTTGAGCACAACATAGGGTAGAAATAAGAAGATGCAAATGAAAGTTCGTTACTCTTCTGTCTGACTTACCTCTAATTTTCTTATCAGCTTTGAGTGTATTTTCTTCTCAAATAAAATCCAAAGTTAAAATTAAATATTGCTCTACGGAACAACTGTCATACAATGTTTGATCCCGTCTTTTCTATTTTATTCATTTAAGAAGCTATACATTGAATCTTATCCGACCATTATTAGATATGAAATTTTTGAAGGAGCACCTATGGACGAAGTATGTCCGTGTTCCTTAATTGCAGAGTTTTAACAGCTTATATTTTCAGCATCAGAAATCGTATTTCATTTTTGGTCCCTTGTTTTAAGGTTTTTGAAGAAATTCAAACGAGCAACCATAACTTGCTTCAAAATTTATTTATTTATCCGAAACGGGTCCGGTTCCGTCAAGTCCAGATAAAAGAGGTTTTGGTCTGTTTCGAAGTTGTATGTACTCGCCAAACTTCTTAATCAAAACTAGTTTTTTTTTGTATGTGACCATTACAATCTGCGAATAGGAAAACATTACAAAACGATATGACTTTCCCACACTCGGATATTATTCTGGTAAAAATTATCGAAATTTTAGCTTAACCGCAAACAAACTGCAACAGAAAGTCTGAGAGCTGTTTTTCTATGAAAAAAGCGTTAATAAAAACAATGGAATAAAGTTTATCAACTCCACTGTACTCATAAGGTCACCGTCTTGGAAAATGGGCACCATAAAAAAGTAGGCGGGTAAAAGAATCTAAATTTTAACCTAACCACCGACATAGAGTCTCACTGCTGTTTCTCTATGAAACATGTGTAACAAAAACGATGGCACAAAGTTAACTAATTACATTGTAGTCATCAGGCCACAACATATTGCAAAATGGCCGCTATGGTGGAACATAGCTGTTATTTTATCGTGTTATACTTTCTGAGAGCTATCTGTCACTTGGGCGGAAACAGTTATGCCCATTTTCCATAGATTGCGTGCAAACGCGACCAATTGAAAGATAGGGTATGAAAATAGGCTTCGTGCTGAGTAATATGGTAAATATTTATTTTTCTGCCTAACATCGGCAATGTAGCTTTTTCGGCACTTAAAATTAACATGGGGGTATATGGAGGAGGACAGTGTTTTGTTATTTCCAGAGCAGGGACAGGAAGTGATATCAACCATCTTTTTATAATGTTGTAGAGCTAACTAAGCTTCTACGAAAGTGCCTATAATCTTTTCCGGAAAACATCGGCAACTTATTCAGTACTTTCTGCACTTATGTGCATGGTTGTCTCTGGGAGGAGACAGTTTCTCGTGATTTCTGGTACAGGGGTAGGAGACTGCCTCAACTAGCTTTTTATATGTTGTAGAACTGATTAGGCTACAACGAAAGAGCCTGTAACTGTTCCCGCAAAGCATCGTTAAGGTAGTCAACAGTTATCTCTGAACACGAAGAATGTCTTGGAAATCAATTGTTTATAACGTCCGCCTTTATGTTTGTTTATAGTTTGTCCTGGAAACAAATGTTGTTGTGTATAATTTTATAAAGGAAAATTATTGTATTTGATAATGTAAAATTGTTTGTTATGTTGTTTTTTCTTCAACGCATTTATATAATTGTAGAAGATAAATACGTCACACGTGAAAGATAGTAACATAACGTGGCAAGGCGTCGAAGGATTTCCCAGCGCCGGACTACCACGCCACGAGTCAGACAATAAACCAGACACCAAAAAATAGTTTTGAAGGGCACTCTGACTGAGGGTTTTTTTTTTTTTTTTTTGACAGTGATTAGGTAGACACGAAGTTGGTTTGGTCTTTGCAAGAAATGAACGCCGATGACTTGAAGTGGCTCTTTGGAATACTTACAAGGGACATCACCCAAGTGTCCGGCTACGATTTCAATGTAATATTATTTTCTGATAGAGGGCGTGTATGCATTATGTCTGATGATAGAAATTGTCATGGCGCATGTGTTTTAAAGTTATTGAATGTTGAAGAGTTGTAATGTAGTTATTTACAGGGTTAGGCAAAAGTCCCTTAACAGCCCTTGTAAACTGCGTGCGAATGATAAAAAGTGAAGAACAACCGTGTGGGTACATATTAGGCCTAGGGGGAAGTCACATGGTAGATGTGACCTTGACGGCAGCCATCTTGAAATCCGCCATCTTCGATCACACTCAATTTTCGAAAATGAAAACCATAGCATATGACACCTCACTGTAACAGCAAATTTTCACACAAATCCAATGGTATGCTTATTTTTGCTCTATAGTTAACCAGTACGAAGTAAGGCTCATGTTTGCTACAAATATTGATTTTGCGAATTATTGTCTGTGCATGAAATGTGTTGGGATGAGCTTCCGCCACTCTTTCTGAAGTTTTAAGAGTGGCGATGTAGTTATTTATTTCAAGCCACAAAACATGAAAAGCCGATAGGCCTATGACACGTGAACAAACAAAAATGAAATTGTAACAGATTCTTGTTAGATGAACACAAAATTATCAGGAAATATAGCGGACAATGTTACGCAAACGACAAAAAGATACCACTTCAAAGGAACAGTAGCAATAAATAGAATATAGCAAAGAGGCATAATATAGCTATTCCCAACACGCTTTACAAATACGAACTCTTTTCGTTCGACAAAAATCGCTAAAAACAAATGGCAAATATATTTTCTGATTGGAGAAAATAATTGTCATAGAAAATAAATAATTAAACAAGAAAAAATATAAAAGAAAACAAAAGACGATTAAATTAGAAAACAATCATAGTTCTTCTTCTTCTTTCTTGAAATTAATGTTAATTTGCTTTCTCGTCGCGTTAACAAGCGACGTCTTTGGTATCACGGTAAGAGGAGTTGTTTTCGTTGTGCGATGATTCAATAAACGAGTTGTGGAAGGGCAGATGTGTGTCTGTTAGTTCTCGTTTCCATGAGGCTCGGGGCATCGCTACATCAACTCGAATTGTGTTTTAATAACATATTACTTTTGATGTAATTAAATTTGAATTTGCCAGAGTGAAAAAAATGGCAAAAATTAACCGCTTCAATGTTGTTAAAATGCTCTACGAGGAGGTCAAAAATACGGCTCATGAGACCCCAATCAATGATCATGACATTGAATTTAAGTCTCAACTGGTGCAAATTATTGACGAGTGAGTATCTTCAAGTAGACTGTGCATCGAGAAGACTACGGATGTGGATTTCAATGAAATGGAGCCTGAACCGGAAGACGGCAGACCACTTTGTTACGATAGTAGCAATGATTCGCAACCAGTGGACGAAGCAGCAGAGGTTTGTATACCGTTGCCAGCTATCCGGAGTGAAGTTTTCAAGGTAATACACAGTTTCTCTAGACGAAGGGCATAACGGTACCTATATAGCGCCCTACCCGGTGTCTTCCCATCACTTTTCCTGGAGAATAGCTCATTGATGGACATGGTCCACCAGATTTCTGACAAACTTGGGTAATATGGTAGTTTATTCAGTTCATAATTAAAAAAAATGATTTGTCAGTGATGATTCAGAGACATTTTCTTTGGATTGTGAAATTATATTTTTATGTTCCCAATGAGGAATGAAAATTGCATTTGTATTTACTTATTTTCATTTCCATAGATAGTTCAATGTGTTTTTCATATTTCATCCTCCAGAGTCGGTAAAAGAATACAAACAAAACTTCCGTAGTGGAAACATTTCCTTATTTGTTGCTCGAAAGAGAAATTCTAGATAGCGATGTGACGCGAGATTCTGAAGCGTAGATCCTATTAACAGTGCGTAAGAAGTAATCCAAATTTGGAACAAAGAGATTTAACATTTATTGACCAACTTTCATTATAAATTGCCATGCTTCCTCGGTTCATCCACAAGATTTTGTGCTTTATTTGTATGTAATATATGAAAGTCTTACTATCCAGAAGTTAACTGAGAGAACAATGTTAGAACTATTTTTCAATGTCTCTGTCAAAGATTACCCATCATGGTTAAACAAAGTGAATGTCAAAACACAATTTTAGCTAGACAATAAAGGTAGTGACATCTATAGATACATTAGGACACAATCTTCTCACAAAAATGACTGAATTTTGTGCTTGCTGAGGACTTTTTTATTTAACTTGTTGTAACTGAAAAGAAGCTGTTCTGTGTACACAGCTTGTAAATTATGGACGAGGACATTATCTTTTGAATGGATGACTCGTTATTCCCCAAGGATATTAAAAGTCAATATTTAACAGGCAGGAGGTGTTGATTCTCATCCTCGAGGCAAGCTTTGAAAGAAATCAACCTTCAAAGAGGCTTGGTTCATATCCACCTGGTTTTAATCATTTCAACAAAACATGATTACATGATTTAGTTTTCAAGAGCGGAAGTTAAGTGGTAAAGCTACAATAGTATACATCTTTACTGGACCTGTGAAAAGTTATACAGGAATTATTCCTCACAATTGGAAAAGGTTTATGAGACAAAAGATGGACATGTCATAAGTCAACCAAGACAAATGTCAATCAACCCAGCCCTGCTTCCTCACATATTTAAAAAATAATAACCAGGCAATAATAACCAAGAACTATTTTCTTTTTTAGTTTTGAAACGCCTTTATTACACTAAAAATTTACTTTCTTTATTATTATTACTCTGACATGTGTAAGGGAACCTTAGAAGAAAGGGGAAAACAGACTTCTTCGTTAAATCTAACTTGTTGAAATTGGTTAATATCACCTTCACTTTCAAGACAACAGAAAAGAAGTATTAATCCACAAATTTAGATTTCTGCACAAAAATCTGATGTGATGGGAGAAAAAAAGACTTCGGTTTCGCATTCAGCACACCTGAAATATAAAAAGTCACATCTTCAATTTTATGCAATGATCTGAAACTTAAAATTCGCAGACTGGTGAACATTTTGGATTATGTTAGTTCTTTTCACTGAAGTAATTTAATAATTAACTAGTAGAGACACACTGTAAAAACTAACATCTACTTTCTCTACAAAACTGCTCTGTGCTTTATGCAATTCTCATAGAGTCTACTAAAAAGTGTAATTAATGTGTAAAAGAGGTTTTGGGTGTTCTTGGATATGAAATAAGAAAAGTGGCGTACTTATTGTTTTCTTTATCGCTCAGGGGGTCTCAGTAGTGGACTATGACTTACCGGTAATCAACATGGGTTCTATTTCCGTTCCCGAACATTTTGTGTTCCTTTCTAGGCTATCGAGACTGCAAACTGATACGTTATAACTCGTTTAAAAGCTGTATAAATGTGACGGTTTTCCTTTATTTGTTTAGTGGATTGAACGAAACATTATCCAGTGAAAGCATAGAGAATATGGGCAAAATTATACAATAAATTATTAAAATGTTGGCTTAAAGATCAGGACCATAGGAATTTCCTTTGAGTACCATGTTCCGTAAATTCTCGTTTTAGCATAGTAGCAAAAGTTAGGAAATTCTACTTTGTTAATCTTTATAACAATATTTTTACATCCTTCCTTTTCGTCTTTCTTCCTGTTTTTCATTCATTCTTTTCACAGTGGAATTCATCATAAAACCTTTCGTGGCTTGGAGAAAATAAGGGACGTCTTTTCCTTCATGGAAATATTGCTGTCAGTGCTCGTTCAGTGGCAACTCCAGAAATTGGATGGATTGACGAAGTGAAAGTCTTAAAAAGGCTTTACTTTTTTAATTTTTGTTGTATCTGAAATACCGATGGTCACGAGTCTGTTTATGGCAGCTGAGTTAGTTCTCTTTTAGAAATTCTGTTCAGCTAGCATTTTTCTTTAAAGCTCTTTCTTCTTGTCTAACTCGGTTTATGATCCTGCATGTCTTATACTCGGACACATCTAAATGGCGAATGGAAAATTTCACATCCGAAATTAGCACAATTTGGCAACGCAGAACTAATACACGTAGCAAGAAAATATATAAACCGAAGGATTATTTTAAATATTGTGGAAGTTGTTGAACTTCATCAGACATTTAATATAAACCTGAGTCTACACTGAAAAAAGACTGGGTGATTATCGAACGGTTCTTTGAAGACTAAGGTTATTATTTTGTTTGAAGTAATCATTGTTGTTCTGTTAAACTTACAGATTCTCTTGCCCATCCAACAAATCAGGTTGTAAATAAACAACATTTCTATTACAAGACTTTTAAGATAAGAGCCATAGTCACTGAGACAACAGTGTTTCCTCTTAAAAATACTTTCAGTGTATCTATATTTCTTGTTCCTATGTGAATGTTTTTGATAGAAAGTTAGATTTTAAAAGAATAACAACAAACAGATGAATATTTATAATTACTTCTTTTAAGCCGCACCAACAGGCGGGCATTTAGCTAAATTAGAAAAATTATTAAAGTATAGGTTTGATATGTTGTGTAATTTGAAACCTATATATTTTTCATGTTAGCATGACCTTATAAATGTATACTTTGAATACTTCTAGTAAGACCATGCTATGAATGTTTCTGGTGATATATAGTACTTTTCTTCCGTTCTGATTTATGGGTTTTTCTTAAATTAGTTATTCTGTTCTGCTTTGACGAATGTTGGTAATAATATTCCCATGCTACTATCTTTGGAATTTACTGTTTTATAAGCGTTCCAAATAGCGTTAGTAGGAGTTAGTTAGGAAAATCTTCCTGAATGGCCATAAGGAACTGCCTCCTGTCTATGAGAAGAAGCTATTTTTACTTCTTCGGTCTGCTCAAAGCTCACCTTGGCGGTAAACGTTTCCCGGCGAACTGAAACGCATGTTTCTGCGGCAGCAGTCCAGCGACTTTATTCAACATATATCTGGGGTGCTTTCACATTGCTGAGATGAGTTTCAATATAGGTGATAAATATGTGAAAATATAAAACTGGTTGTCACGTAAATATGCATGCATTTCTATTTCTGTAACCATTTGCAAATTATTTACTGACTCTCCCTCGTATATGACACGAAATGTGTAACACAGAATCTTCTTATTTCATACAGAAATACATTAAGGCCTAAAGTCTGTTTCTAGAAAATAGGAATATTTTGTGTCCCATATATTTTTGGTTACACACAAAAGACCATCATGAACCATTTTTCGTATTTGAATGTCACTTATATCTTTTTGCTTCTGAGCTCCTGAATTTATGTACAATCCGTAGTGCGTGAGAGATCATTTACAAGAGAAATTCCTAACAGCATTTCAATGTATGAGACTTCTTGGAATGTAACAGAAGATAAAACAGAATTCTCTGTTTAACACTACGGCAAATGAAACGCTCTTTGTGTCGAGTACAATTGACTTTGGGAGTTTATTTGTAGTTTCTTTGACGAGAGCAGACAGCTAGGCAAGACGTGTTCCTTCAGGGAGAGCAGAAA
This sequence comes from Lepisma saccharinum, assembly GCA_022664845.1. Taxonomy (NCBI): domain Eukaryota; kingdom Metazoa; phylum Arthropoda; class Insecta; order Zygentoma; family Lepismatidae; genus Lepisma; species Lepisma saccharinum. The sequence continues at coordinate 39,491 of JAGDQP010003112.1, forward strand.
GCGAACTGAAGCATGTGAGAAGGAGATGGTGAAGGGAATTCCTCGAGTACATCTCCCCATTTAACTGTCCGTTTTTAACTTACGAATGGAGTAAGTTTAAATTTATAAGTAGAAAGAAAAAAGGTATCAATGAAACAAGAAACTGATTAGGAAACAAAATTTCTTTGAAATAAATCAAACATTTCAATCTAATTTCCTGTCCTAAAAAACTTAACTGCTATGTTCAAATATTAAGTGTAATTACGTCTTAATTTCCCTTGGGATATTTCCAATTTCCTTTCACAGAACTTATACCATTGATATAGGCCTAATGAGAAGTTAGAAAGCAATCGGTGACACATTTTCACACACAGCTAACTGCAAATCTCATCCTCTACTACGATAGCCGTAATTACTGATAGAGCTTATTGCTTTGAATACGATTTGGAGGAAAGGATATTGATCTGTATTTCACACCAGCAAAATTATTTCAGAACAAACATTCTACAAGAATATAGCTTTCTGTGTGCTATTCAATAATTTTTAAATGTTAATCTGATTTGGCTACATCTTCTCTATTCGTATCTTTGTTTACTTACAAGTGTAAAATAATAAAGGCTGTAGCGTACAGTACTAGTTTCCAAACGGAGTATCCATAGCTCAGTGGTAGAGCATTGGTTTAGCATTCGGGAAGTCGTGGGCTAAATCCCAGCGGCCGGTCATCCTGACTGAGGATTTTTCAGGGGTTTTCCTCAGTCTCACTAGGCAAATGCCGGGATGTACCTTCAACTTAGGACCTGGCCGACAGCTTCCCAGATCCTTTCTCCTCTTCTATCCCGGCCTGAGTCTTAGATGCCTAAAGGTCATAAATACAATTCAAATTCAACTAGTTCCCAATACTGTATGCTTTTCCTAAGGACAGTAGCGGTAATGATGCATAATTATGCTTTTAATGTAGAAAACATATTGATTCACCTAAACATTATTTCAACGAAAATAAAGTGAAATTATGCCAGCTTTGTTTCGAATTACAAGTGGATTCAGATTCAGCTACAATAAATCTTTAAATCCGAGGCATAACCTGTTTGTACATGCAGTCTTTTGTACTTGAATATATATGACAACGAAAAGGAGAGGAATTCTATTTCATTGTAAGATAAATTTTTCTACACTGTTGGAAACATTTTGAGAAAGTTCCTTGAAATATCTTTAATACTTCAAAGAAATGTTGGGATTTGCAATTATCCTTGAACAACACCGAGGAAGTTCTTTTAACTTATTGGAAGTTCTTAGTTTCCAGTTCCAGTGTTATTTGCGCACACGCACAGAAAGAGGAAACGGTTTACCGTATCATAAATACAAGTTCAACGCTCGTCAAGTCCTTATTGCCGCTACCTTCATAACTATTTGAGTAGAAATAGGAGGTTTTATAACTCTATGGTTATCCATTTATCCTCACTCGAGACCTCCAATGTCATAGAAATTAAGTTCTATAGGCATGACATAAGGAAAGAATGACGCAAAGCACGAAGAAATTTGAAATGTAACCATCTTGGAACATTTCAATAAATCATTCCAAATTTTATTTGTAAGGCAGTAAGTTTACAAATAATATCCCATTTTGGTGTGCGATGTAACATTAGTAATCTCTACCTATACCCCCCTTGTTTACACGAAACTGCTAATGCATGCCCTTATCTCCTTCCATCTTTGTCAAGGATACAAGGTTGTCAAACGCCTTCCCCTTTTCCTCGCTCCCTGCGTTATTCTTTTCAATTAAGTCTTCTTCATATTTTTCTCCCACCCTTTGCCTCCTAACTTTTTCCCTTCTGAAAAGAAAAATAGTTATCATCAATATAATTAAGTCATAAATTGATTTTCTAAGAACACAAATAGGCAGGCAGATGGCACGCAGAAATAGTTTCTCTATGACCAGGGACAAGCCGCATCTCGCTACGTGTAAAACTAGTTGAGTGATGTATGTAGTAATGTTTTAACATGGGGAAGATAGGACTTTCAAGAAACATAAACGTTAGCCTTAAAATTAGCAAAAATATCGACATTAAATCTAATCTTGGTTAAAAAAAAATAATTTGAACAGTGTTGTAAGGCAAAGCATCCTTTCAAAATAACTTGTCTTTAAATTCTACCTTACCGAGCCGCCGTAGCTCAGTGGTCGAGCATTTGCGTAGCATTCGGGAGGTCGTTGGTTCGATCCCAGCAGCCGACCATTCTGATTGAGGTTTTACTCAGTCAGACCAGGCAAATGTCGAGATGCGACCTTCAACATAGATCCTGGACGACACCTTCCCGAATACATTCCCCTCTCCTATCCCGATCTGAGCCTTAGATGCCTAAAGGTCATAAATAAAATTCAATTGCAGTTAAATTCGACCTTGGCCTTGATACTTGAGATCAAATTGACACTGGGCAGAAGTTCGTGCAAAGAACCTCAATTTTAATATTTCCACATATAAATATGCTATCAAATTATCCCCAATTTTTGTTTTAACCTTACACCTAAAACTGTATATTTAAGTCAAACGATTTCTAATTGAGCTTTCAAAATAAAATTGATTATATGGTTGTCATTTTTAATCCTGGAATTATTATTTAGTTTATATCATTCAGAGATTTTGCCCACAATGGTTCATCTATTTGATAGTGAACTACAGTGTTTCAAGGGTACACAGCACCTTTTCAGGAATAAATTCTACACAATACAAAGATGCAAATAGAGTATGCCAAACTTTCTCAAAATACTACGTTCGGACTCAAAGATTCCAAACGTAAATGAGACATTGTCATAAATAATAATATATCTCGACTAATAATGACGTACAATGTCCGCATCTCCTATCTACGAGATAAAGAAGCTATTTAACAATGACTTTGCATTAACTTTTCGGATTCACAGTGCACAAACACAAGGCCTGTTGAGTTCATATAACTTAGATTAAGAAGCACTCCTCACCATTAAACTTCGACATTTGAACAGTATCAATTTTAAAACTATCCAAGTGTTAAAGCAATTTCTCTTAATGTCTCCTAAAATGAGTTGTTTAACAGGTGAGAAAGTTTTTACATATTCTGTAAATTTGCAGTCAAGTCTTGAATTACTCAAATTCTTAAAGCTTTCCACTTGCTGATTCTCCTGATTAAAGTTCCAAATTGAACCGTCTTTCGGAACGAATGCTAAACGTTCTTTAAATTAAAATAAAATATTTTCTAAAACTTTCGAGAGGAACTTCTTGTTAGATATTGTGTAAACTTTTCAAACAAGTCTTATTATGGTTCACACACTAAAGACAAATAAAACTAACAAGTAACTTTTAACACCAATAAAATGTGGAGTTAAGTTAAATGAAGATGTAGTCCAGAGTAAATTTAGAACTGTCATTTGTTTTTCTTAAGTAACAAACATGTCTAAATATTTTAATTCGCTCCCTCTCGTATTTCCTACAACACTATGAAAATGAAAACAAAGAGAAAAAAGTATGTAGAAAGAAACACATCAGAAAAGAATTCTCATTCTTCTATCCTTGTACAAATAAGTTCTTAAAGCCTTTTGTCTGAATTTTTAATAAAGAGATTTCTTTGAATTATGTAATATTTTTATAAGGAACCTTCATCTCCTATTTTCTTTTTAAAACATGAATAATCATTTTATTTCATTCTTTATTTTTTTGATCTAACTTCCATACCATTCTTTCCATTTTATCTGCATAACACTTGAAATTAATTTCTCATTTTTTGAGTGACATCTTCATTTCACTTTATCTCTTAATCAAAGAGAGAAAAGATTGAATTCAGTGGTCCAATACGTTACAGAAGATATAACCACTTTAACCTAATTGCCTGTGTAATCAAAATAATATATTATAGACCTTTTTGTATTTTCTATCTTAAAAAAGATATGACTTGATTTAACAATTTAAAACAAAAATTCACCTAAAACAATTGCTCAGATATATACTAATCTTTCCGCCATATTTAACCTTTTTCTTTCATTTTCCGTTTGATATTGAAATCAAATTAATGATGGATTTGTTTTAAAAGCGCTACTTTAAATCCGCTTAGTGACACACCTTAATCGCACACTCTCCTGAGACGAAGTATATTGCATTACCGCCTTAACGTTTCTGATTATTAGGTTCGTGTGATTGAAGTGACCGGAAAATAAGGGTAACCAAAGGAAATAATAACAACCTTGTCAAAGTATTCTCCTTTCACTCTTTCATACTTCAGTCATCGATACGTCACAGTTTGGAAGTCGGCCTGAAAAATGCATTCTGGTTGTGTATAGTGTAGAGCAAGACAAAGGTCTCTGTCATTAGGAAATGTAACCTTTTAACGTATAGATCCAGATAGTGTCTATGTAACAGTTTTTAGAGATAAATAGGGGATATGAGCAAAACTTTCAATCTCTAAGTTTCTATACAGCATTTGGGGGATATATGAGGCGTGTCATTATCGTGGAGGGAAAGAACAAATATCCGTTGACGGGTGCTAGTAGCAAAGTTCATCTGACGCACTTCAGTAGAGTATTGATTTTTTCTCGCTTTGATATTTTCATAAGTTTGCTTCTTCATGTTTGGACGAGAACATAATGAATAAGATCAGAAAGCCCAACACTTTTCGCCTATGTAAGGAAACCTTTGGACAACGCATTGGAAGTTCAACGTATTCAATCAATGAGGTGATCATCCCCTAGATATGAAGTGATGTACCAGACCTATTTTCTCGCAAATTACCACAAGTATGCGTGTTTTTATATTGATAGTCATACAGAGACTGTAGGTACACTCAATGTTATAGAAAGTGACCTATGAGTGCACTTTTTAAGTTAGAAGAATTGCACAATATGTCAACCCTGCACCAATATTCCATATAGGTTTAAGCCATGTTTGCTGTGTTTGCACCCTACATTAATTTACTGTTGCCAAAGTGTGAAAATTTCCGTCTTAGAGTAATTACTCATCAGCCATTTACTATGAATCTAAGTTAATATTCCACAAAATTAGCTACTCTGGATTTTCTTCCTAGGTTCCGAGACTGCATTCCTGCTTAGCATATCTGGGACGTTGTAGAAAGCAATGGTTGTGAATAGTGGCGGTTCTAGGGAGAAAAACTGGGGGGCCAGCTCTCATATGAGCAACTGCATAGCCTAGTCGGTAGCGCGCTCGACTTCAGTGCGAGCGGTCCCGGGTTCGTTTCACGGTGGGGGCTCAAAAATTTCGGTGTTGACCCAGCATCGTGAGGACAATTGAATCGGCAGTTTAAAGAAGGTAATAAACGCCAAAAATGTAAAAAATCTACTTTATGCCGGATTTGATATCTGGAAGGGATGGCGCATCTACACAATACACAAAGAAAGCAAAAAACATTAGTAAAGCCTTGAAAAATAGGTGTGAAATAGAGATAGGCAAAACTAGCGTAGCAGCTATTTTTCGCTGCTACATGGGATAAATTGCTATGACTGTTACAACCGATGAAAAATAGCAGTTAATTGTAAAACACCTTGTTTCCTGTTTTCTAAACGAACTGTCTGTGGAGAGGACAACCATGACATGTGAACACTACGTAGTTAGTAGCGTCTGTTACCCGTGAACTAAATTGATATGAAGAGCTCTCAGAAAGCACTGGTTGATAGTTTGCTACGTGGAGTAATGGATAAGGTGTTGGAGTTGTGATGCAGTGATCCCGGGTTCGATACCAGTTCATCGAAAGTTTTTATTTTTAAAATGGTTTATATTTTAAATAGGTTATTTTGAAATGTGATTGTTTAATTTGTTTTATAACTTTATTTTCATTAAATGTTTTTGGAACATTGTCCGTTTATTCTGATTCTATAGTCCAATTCAGATTTAATAAAAAATGGGTAAGCCATTGTTTTGGGATTCAGTGGTTCCGCGTTCGGTACACTTCACCTATTTTTTTTACTATTATTTTTAAGAAAAACTCCTTTTTATTTTGTAGTTTCGAACGAAAGCTCTGGTCTTGCGATTAGACCTTTTTCTTCCTTTGAGGCAGTGAAAACAGTACGAACATTAAACAGTCCAAAAAATTCACAGACATAGTTTAGAAAAATAAACCAGCAATTTGAAGAAGTGAACAAACGCTAAAAAATAGAAATTAGTTTTTAACTAAAAACGCACCTCAATTTATACTCGCTCATCATAAGGTAGAAAAGGACGATAGCCAGTTATAGAATGATTTATTTGGCCTTGGAAATATTAGTCAGTTTGAAGAAGGGAACAAGGCTACTAGCGTCTCAAAACAAGAAGTCCTATTTACGAATGTCTGAGAAAACACAATTCAGTCGCGTGTGCAATAAAAGAAAACACCATACCTGACTTTATCTAATTTCCACGTGCCCTTGATCAATAATTTTATTAAATTTAATAATGCGTTTATATATATATATATATATATATATATATAAGAGAAACGTTATTTTCATTAAGAAAAAGACTACACCAGGTTTCGATCCCGGGTTCCTTGCATTAGCTTCCCAACATGCTATCAATATGCTATGAAACAATTACGCTACCCCTAGCCACCGCTTTATACTTTCCTGATTTAATTGTGTTTTGATGTACTGTTTCTTCTCCACCAGAAAATCCAAGCTCCGATAATTACATAGGATAGTTTTATAACAGTTATGGTAGGAACTAAACTACCTTCGTCCATATCTCTACTCCACACCTAACAGGATACAGGTAAATAGGTTAGTCTAAAATATTGTTTTAAACTTCTTTTTCACAGACGGGAATAAATAACTCGCATTTAGATACGTTTTCATACACTGATATTTTTAACTGCTATTGTTAACATATATTTACATATAGCAACTATTGATATCACTGCTACGGAATAATAGCAGTTTTGCACATTTCTAGGGCGAAATTTCTGTTAGTGGGGAGACGAAAAAAAAATGCACTTATTACTTACTTGTAACTTTCGAGTTTATTGTGCATACATTTCTTGTAAACAACATTCATCTGAATGTTTCTATTACGTTTTTCTTCATTTTCTGGTCGAGTTTTCCATTTTTACGCCTAAACACTTAAAAATGTGCAGACGTTTTTCCATAAGTTTGAAGAAGGAAACAAATCCACTAACCTTTTTTAGTTCTACAGAAAAAAAAATACAATACTTGTATACAGTCTGAGCAGTACGCAAGTATCAGAACACCGTTTTGAATATTCAGTAAAAATATTGTTTCCTTTCAATAAATAATAAACATATACCGTTCTTGTTAATTTCCCACAAAATAGCTTTTTGGATTTGTTTCCTTCTTCAAACTGCCGATTCAATTGGGGAGCTCCTGTGAATAAAAGACAGTGGCGATCACAGTGAGAGCTTCGCTTTCCTCTCCCAATCCGTCTGGTCAGCGTGGGAGCAGTAGACCAACTCAGCCCTTCGGGGAGAGGCCTCATCCAGTAGTGGATTAAACATGACTGTGATTTATTATACATATATATATATATATATATATATATATATATATATATTATTCCACCATTCGTTCCAATGCGTTTTTCAGTACAAGCACTTCTCAGACAATGACCCAACAAATGTTTGTTTGTGTGGGTGGGTGTGATACACATTTGTCATTTTCAGTATTTTTTTTTTTTAAAATTGCGTATTAATTCTTCTTAGGTATATCTATGAAGGAAATATATACATTTAAAACCTTTTTCAGTTTAAGAAAATAATAATTAGTTGAAGCAAAAAAAGTGAACATTTTAATATTTTTCATCAGTGCATGGAATTTATGGAATTTACAGAGGAAAACTTATAGTTAACTGCCAAATTTACACTGGATAAAATGACTTGATTGGATTTTACACTACATAAAACGGCATTAAGAGTCATTCCATCTACACACACACATTTAACAATCTATAAATACCACACTGAATATATTGTATAATTCAACACCAATTTAAATAAGATGATTAAAAAAAGGTTTCTACTTTTTATTTGTAGATCGGACTAGAATTTCCTATATTATTTTTATAGTAAAAAGTAAGTCGGGCAAAGATTAGCGTTCTGTCGTTTTCGGTATAAGCTACTGGTGGTATAATTTCGAAATAACACCGCATTGCCTATAAGCAATAAATTAAATTTTTAGATGATGTGGTCTTCCCTTTGTTACAACGTTGTTGATAGTGAAGACTTCTAAAAGGTTTTAAAAACAAAAAATACTGTGTTACATAACCAAAAAGCAATAAAATAACTACTTGAAACTTGTTCTAAGAAATTAAAAAATCGTTTAAAACTCGACAAAATGCGGTTTCTAACATATACTGTGACTCCATCCCCCGCCCATGTTTATAGAAGAAGTTTATCATGGTACACTTCATTTCATGTTCAAGAATCGATAACATTAAATTTCTTGCAAGATAAATATTAATTATACTAAATATTTCAAGACAATTGAGGATATTAGTTTATCTTCACTGTAAAAAACTGGGGGGCATCCCCCCC
>JAGDQP010003112.1:48365-76393 GCA_022664845.1 Lepisma saccharinum
CCCCCCCGGCCCCGGCCTGAACCGCCTCTGGTTGTGAACAGTGATCACTACCGTCCAGTGTATGGGATTTGTGGGTTTTAGTTCAGCATGTATGGAGTTCAGAATCTCAGGAATATTTCCAGCACCTTGTGTAGTGCATGGTTAATGATTAGTGGAGGTAATAAATAAACACAAAAGATAAATCTGATAAATTATTTGGCACTTTAGTGTAATATAATCTACGATAATATTTTAAAATATCGAGTTAATCGCCATTGTTAAATGCCTGGCAGCTTCCGGACTAAACACGTGCAACTATCAGTGCAGCGAGTGAATTAGCAGAGGCAAAACAATCTCTTAAGATAGTGTTAAGGTAATAAAGCAAGAACATTTCAGTAGATGTCAGCAAAGTTTAATTATCTCTCCTGGTAATAATCCAGCACTCACAAAATATCTTTATGACAAAATATCTTGCTGATCTTTTCCCTTATTAAATGAGTTTCTCAAGTATGCAGAAGTGTTGGATGTTACAAATGAAATATTTAAGAGAGTGTGGATATGTAACACGTGAACCGCTTCAACATTTGGTCACCTGTTGTTATTATAAGAGAAATATGGTAAGGTTTTCTTTGAAAATACAGGTTTTCTTCCTATACAGTTTTTTTGTTGCTCATGCGATATGTTCGTCTAGGAAATTACAAAACTACGAGTTTTCCCGTTTGCTTTTTGCAACAATTACAAGACACAAAATTCTTGACTATACCATTCCCCTTCAAAAATTCGGCCCCAGCTCAGCAAAACTGTTATTTTAAAAAGAAACAACGCAAAGAAACAACGTAAACAAACTTTAAAATAATTTGTTAAGTGGCAAAAGCGAAAAGCTGGAGAAGAAAAGAAAGAAATGCGATTAATGAGCACAACGGGTAATGAAACTTACAGTAAATTCACAAAACGTATATTTGGCGAATAATTTACTTCCTAAATTCAATGTGCTTTGTAACAATAAAAAGGGATGTTCGATGAAACGTCATTTTCTTGTGGAAATTTTAGGTGTACGTCTCATTTAATGATTGTTTACAGAACACTTTACGGTAATATACTGCACAACTCAAGGCTTTCGTTAAATACACCGCGAACATTCAACTTGTAGTTTCCAAAAACTAGAATTCAGTCAATTCTTCTTAAGTTCTTCGTTCAACATTGTATTTTCTTGAGTCAAAATATTGCTATTTAATATCTTGTACAAGTTTGATCCATTCTACTTTTTTCTGTATACACATATTTCCATTCACAATACTACTCATTTATTGAAAATTATAAATGTTTCGTTTATTTCTTACTTTTAACTTCAAATCATGCGTCTATCTGTCCTGCTGTTTACTTCTAATTGTTCGTAGCTAACGTAAATATACTTTTAAGATTTTCCCGGTCACCAAAAACTACCTATTGACTGTGTTATACTTGAGTGGGCAAGGATCCCTACCCAAGATCCAATGTCCAGCACCACGCCATAAGATGCCCAAGAATGCCATTTGAAAACACATTGTCCGTTTCACATCATAAGCAGAGGGTATATTGCTTATTTCAAAATTCCAAGTTCCGTCGCTTCACGAAATAATTTATCAACAGATAGACACGCAGTACGAGTAGAGGAGGAGTTGCTAACTAACTGCAGAAGTTATGCACTCTATCAAGTGGATTATATGTCATGAAGTGGTTTCTCTCTTATCGTCCTTAATCGTCGAGTTTCGAATGAATAATATAATAATAATAATATGAAAGGGAATGCAAATATGGTAAATGTTTTGGACAAAGTATTGAGAAACTAAAAGAGCAGGTCTTACTCACAGCATTGTCAGGTGAAAGGAAATTTCCTGAAAAACGAAAAAAATCTGGGCGAAAAAAGGTGAAAAAGAAAAAAAGTAAAAGTCAGAAAATTTAGTTGCCTCTTTCTGGCACCTTTTAAAAAAAATATCCACTAATTTTTAAAGAAAACTTAGAATCCGATAAATTTTTACAAAAAATCGGGAAATGTTTCAGCGTTTTGAGGGAAATATTGCGACGGGAACCTGACAACACTGCGTACTTGTAAAGTATCTGGATTTACGAACTATGAATCCCTCAAAGGACAAACAGGTGGCGCACTTATCTTAACTTTACCAAATTTTGACAAGACAAATCCTTAGTCTTCAATTCTTAAAATCATATTCTGTATTGGAAACACTTCAGAAAATCAGTCGTGCATATTCTCATGAGTGTTTTGGTGATATGAACGTCATCACTACAACGACACTCAAAAGTGAAACAAGCAATGGATACATGAGTTCGTGGACAGTGGCTGGCAACATTTGACTGGTTTCACTGCTGTGGCGTGTCGCAGTGCAATGGCATAATTGGTTTTCGGTCTCGTTCATTCAATTCACCATCATGATTATACAGCACGCATTATATTGTGTTTTTATGAGCATATGAGAGTTACCAGTTCAAATTTTTAGAGTAGATAAAAATAAACATTTTAAAAGTTCAATCCGTGTCGATGTTTTTACTTTATACTTTGTTCATTGTTGAAATCGTTTGATTGTTGTGAGTATCGAAACTTATAATAATCAAACTTTTTCAACAATGAACAAAGAAGTAAAAATCGGCACGAATGGAACTGTCGAAATGGTTAAGAACTTTTTACGCTGAAAGTTTGAACTCTCTAAACTTGAATTTGAAGGAGCAGGATTGCAATTTCGTGCAACGGAAAAAATACATGAGACATATACGTAGATATTGCTGCCATCTAACGTTAGAGATTGTTACTAACCTTATATTAGCATTTTCGTAGTTTGTGTTCTTTCTCAGTGATAGTTTAAGATCCTGAGAATGTTTCCGTTTCGTTAATTTTCCTAATTCAGTTCATTCTTTGTAACCTTCTTAAGTGCAGAAGTCTCTCTTTGTCATATTCATCACTGGAATTAAAAACTCAAAAGATCCCACCTTATAAAACGAATTTACTTCTCTATTTCTTTTTTGGGGATCCTCTTCAGACCATTCTCTTGTTCCTTTTCTTCACTTTAACCACACAAAGGCAGAAACTAACCAATTTTAAGCTCTGCTGAAAATCCAACTGCCAGAATAACGGTGTGATCATCCATCTTGTCGAGTGGAACGGAAGGGAATAATAGACAAGAAAACTCACATATAAATCCCGCACACACGCATGAACTTGCATTCAGTTAGAATCACATCCAAGTCCTGGTATATACATCTTACATATAATTTGTAAACTACGAAGGCAGGAGATTATTCTATTTGTTTCTCCTTCCTCTATTTATGACCAAAAAACCTATGGCGATATTACTTACAACTTCCAATATTCGACACCAGACATTTTTTAATTGCCTTCTTATTTTCTTCTATTTTTTCGCTAACGTAGATTTTACAACACAGACACTGCTGTTCTTATATATTATTTTACGAAGTCTGATGTTCAATCTATTTAAATTTAATAATTCAAGTTAAACTGTCATGAAAAGCTAATTTTACTGAATTTTTAATACCCTCAACAAACAAAACTAGAAAACATGATACAAGGAGGTAAACGAATGGCTAAAATATTAAAAAGAAAAGGAAAAACGGTAAAAAAAGTCACTGACGTTAACACCAAAACAACTAGAAAATATATTTCTAAAAGGCTGCCCTCTATGTATTCTCTTTTTAGTCTCAACAGGAAAATGAAAACGTAAGTGGATTTTGTGATGCATAAGGCGATTTTTATTATTATACTCGGGTGGTTAGAACTTAGCGTTTCAAGATGTTCTGTTTTTTTTTAAAAAAAATAACCATTTTTACTATTTAAATGATAATAATTTCCTATGTTAAATTCCTCTCTCGAATTTCACTAAATTTTCTAATATTCTACTGGCATATTTGTACCATATTTGTAGAATAAAACTGCGCTGTAACGTACCCACGGATTCTGCAAGGATTTTTCAGTTTGGAGGATGGTTTGAAACAAAAATTGGGAGGGTATAAAAAAAAAGAGTTGTAACGGATTTGTATCAAATTGTTACCTTAAACATTTCGATGTTGGGGGATAGCCTGGTGAATTGGAAGGATGACACGCCTATCACTCTTCCAGAGTCACTGAACGAACTTCAAAGCTCGATTCTGATACCATAGAGTTCGATTTCTAGAGCGATTCCAAAAGTTAACTTTCCGTGACTTGCTTCTTTTCATAACCGTAATTTGATAGTTTGGATAAGTCAATCCTTTAACGTTTAAATCAAGGCGCGTATGCATAAGATAACTCAGAACATCAGAACAAAGGTTTGCTTTTCTTGTTGTCCATTGCCCAAAGCAGGTGCTGAGTCTTGTAAGGAATGAAAACAAAGTTCAGTGAACAAAAATAAAATATTCTCCAAAAAAATGGTTGTATATCTTCCAAGAATTCAATAAATATAGATATCAATATCTGACAAGGTGTGTATATGATAAAAACTGAGTAATATATTATGAGTCATAGCAAAATTAAATTGATATCACACCTCATACCAGGTTATGCTTCCCATTACAAGTCTGGTTTTAACTATGAATCATAGTTAATCAACAAAATTACAAACTGGAGAGTGTGTATGTAACCACAGAAGAAGCAATTGGAAATACTGAAATGGTTGTTGGTTTCTCAACCAAACAAATGTTAAATTAAAATTGAGACCAAGATCGCTACTCATCATTTTCGCCTTTACATTTAGAATTAAGACAAATACTAACTAAAGCTTACGGTAATGTAAGGCTCTGGTTGATAGGTTTAGGGTTTTGTGACGTTATTCCTCAGATGAATCATGTTATTTTATAAGGACACTGGTATCCAGTGCTCTTACTACTCAAATGTATTGTTCCCTCCGGATGCGCATTAGACTGACCTTACTCAGACGTCACAATTGTTGTCTGTTAACTGTCACTGTTCTCATTTAAAGCTTGTTTCAGCTGGGAATGTATTTGTTGTGATGGCGCTAGTATCACCAAAACATTCGTGTTTACAGAGACAACTCGTTGTCGGTAGCAGTGTTTCCAATTCAGAATATGATTCGAACACTATATAAGGTCTTTATGAAAGAAAGTGTAAGGGTAGGACGAGATACCTGTTAGTTGATCTTCTATTAAAGAAAGAAATGTGGGAGATTTTTTTTTCGTCTTTTAATGGAAGATGCATGACGCAACGTACGTTAGACATTGGTTTCATTGGTCCTGAAAGGGTAGTAAGAAGTCTACATCTAATGTTACATATTGTGTCGCACATTGTCCATTGTCGTTCTTTTAAGGTAATTACACGATATTTCCAGAGGTTAGTATGCCGTACTAGTAACCGAAATATCACGAGTTCGAATCCGGTTCACGCAAACTCAAGAGAGAAAGCATAAAGAATAATCACAAAAGAGCTGTCGTAGCTTGGTGGTAGAGCGTTGGCTAAGCGTTGGGGAGGTCGTAGGTTCAATCCCAGCGGGTGACCATGATGACTGAGGTCGGTCCAGGGTTTTCCCTCAGTCACACCAGGCAAATGCCGGGATGGTACCTTCAACTTAGGTCTTGGCTGGAATCTTCCTGTATTATTTCCCCTACCCTACCCCAGCCTGAGTCGTAGGTGCCTGAATGCGATAAATTAAATCAATTCAATTGAACAAAGAATAATATACAATAATTGACAGGGTGGGGAAGTATATTAACTTCCGAAGCGATGTAGTCTACTTAACACAAAGACAATGAGAACTCGGAGTGGCCGAGAGGTTAGCACGCTCGACTTGAATGCTCGTGGTCACAGATTCATTTTCTGCTGGAGTCCATTGAAAGAGTGTTTCGGAAACTACTTTACCAAAATACGACTATTAGACCTCAGACTTCGTTTAGCAAGTTAACAACAAATTAATAAATTCTTTGAAAATTATGGCTGTGGAATTCTCCGAAATAATATAGCTCCGAAAATCTGCAACGTACGTTCCCAAAGCATTAAATAAATATTTTATCCCCGCTATGAGCAGTAGGTAAAAAGGGAGATATTGCTTTGATTACGGCGCTATTCTTGTATTCGTTTGGTGGGAAGTGATTGAAAGAGCAAATCGGAACAGGATGGTTGGTCTGAGATTTTAATTCCTTTACTCTACCATCTGAGGAATGGCTTCAATCTTACGAAAGAGTCCCAAGCATCACAAGAGCTACATATTGCCCTTTAGGATTTCATCGGGGCACGAATTGAATTGATTTATGGATTTTTGGCATATTAAGCTCAGAACATCGGGACTAAATCTATATAAACAGTGATAAACTCACACCAAATCAGTTTACTCGTAGGTAGGTACGCGGATTCGAACCCCGCGGCCTATCATCCCCACTGAGTATTTCCAAGATTTCTGTTTCACCAGGCGCATGCCAGGATAAAACCTTAAGGCCTTGGACTCTAACCTTCCAATTCTCCTCCATCTCTATCCCAGTCAGAGTCCGAAATACCTAAAAGTCATAAGTAAACAGATTATAATGACTAATATCCCAATAAACTTATACGTTATTATTCTGCCAATGCTAGCTTGAATACGCGTAGGATAAGACAGTGAAAGTACATTCTGATGAGCTCAATTAATCGGACTACTGATCTTTATTAACATGAGCATTATACCCAGACCGCCACAGGGTAGGGGAGATGATGTTCGGAGGTGTCGGTCGGGTTCTAGTTTGTAGGTACCATTCCGGCATTTGCCTGGTGTGATTGAGGGGAAACCTTGGAAAAGTCAGAATGGGCGGCCGCTGAGATCGTTCCCAGGACCTTCCGATTGCTAAACCGACGCTCTACTAACTGAGCTAGGGTCGTTCGGTTTAACCTAAACTGCAGTTGTTCGCTCATGATAATGAATACTTAATATTAAAAAATGATATTACGTTCTTCGTTACTGCATTGAATATAAACGAATCTGTAGCTCATGTACGCATTTCTGTTCACTTAAGTACATACAAACACGCAAGATCCTAGAACTCCGACGCTGCGTGTTCTTAAGCCCGCCAGCTTAAGAAGCCCTGATCAGGGATTTTGCCAGACACCCAAGTAGGAGTGTCACCCCTCAAAATAGACATACACCCCAACCCACCTTTCAAATTTTTCCTGTTAAAAATATGTTTAAGTTTTTCAAAATATTACTCCCTCCTCCTAATTTTGTTTCGACTTTACTTTGCTCCATAACTAAAAATTATGGCAGAATCCCTGGGATTGATGTACTCAACACGTCCTCTTCCCGAAAGGAAATGATTTGACGAAATAGTGAGTATTGAAACTATTATGGATGAGAAAATAAATAATGTTAAGATGCAGTTAGAAGCTGATTTGAAAGCTCGGGTGGATACTATCCAGTTTATAACGGATAAAATCAGTAGTGTTCAGGCAGGTGTTAAGGATATTCGTCCTGGAATAAATCAAACGAAAGCTGATATAGAAAGAATCGATTCTGGAAGGAAACTTCAGAGTCTTTTGAGATACTGACTCCCAATTTTATTTTGTATAGTCAAAATCGATAGAAACCGAGCTAAACTCTACTCATACCCTCCCAATTTTGACTTTATACCTCCAAATTGAAAATCCTGGCGGAATCCCTGGTAAACCCGAACCATAGAATAACTGACTTCGTGTTTTTCTACCAACTCTTTACATTTAACAAAGAAATCAAAAGGCAACCTTAGCCATACCACTACTGTAGAACCATTTTTCAGTTAGTTGTCATTTTGCGTGGTGCGTCTATTCTCTCTTCCCGTCTTCTTTAATCTCCGAAGCAATCGACCGCAAAAGGGGAGTATTCACAGTTCGTGAAAACAGATACTTCGATGCTCTTTTCACAATTAGTTTCTCAACACTTTCGCCAAAACAGTTAACATAATGTTCGTATTCTCCTTCAAATTATTATTATTATTTTATTAGGTTTTATATAATACAACTCAAAGCTCTTATTTTATAGAAAAACTGTTTAATTACACCAGTCAGTCAGTCAGAGTAAATGACGAATTACACCCTTGTTTCAATTTAAGTTTTAATGTTTCTGACCTGTAATAAGAATAAGTATGTGTTCTCTAATCGAATTATAAACGGATTTGTTCTTTACGTGGCAATAAAATAACTCTAAATGTCACTACTTTTCTACTTTCTACTTTTAGCTTAAAAGAGCAATGAATTATAGTCTTTTGGTGGAAAATTGTTTCAAGTAAAACTGCCTAAATAACATAAAAACGTGATTTTCAATAAACAATGCATGCGCTATCTCTTGTCAAGGATGTAATATGTTTGATACCAAATGGCATATCTGACGCAAATTTGACGATTGCATGGATGGATAATGAATGAATTGGTGGAATGAAGAAAGTGGCAACCGCAAGGCAACAGAGGTGAGCGCGGTACCAGTCGTGTTGGTAGTTTGACTGATAGTAAACACATTACTTGACCACTAAACGAAAGCTCAGTAAGATAAATCAATTAACTTTTACATTGTGTTTCTCTGAAACGAGATTCGAAATAACAATAGGGAAATTCTGAAGTTATTAAATAACAATTACTTTCAACTTACCAGTTAAGTTTCTGGACAAGGAATTAGATAGTAATGTATCCTGCAAGGAAATTTGGTTCACTAATCACTTTCTTGTTTCTTTGACACCGTTTTTGTTGCTACACACTCACGCGGTAGGTTAAAAAAGAAACAATAAAACGAGGGAGGCGTGTTTAACGAAAGACAGGAATTCCCTTCATCATCTCTTGCTCACATGCTTCAGTGCATTTTTTGCTCTTCCTGAAGGAACATATTTTTTTTTTTTTTTTTAACTTTCTGCTGCCTTTAAAGGCAGCAGAAACTACAAGAAACTACAAATAAACTCCCAAAGTCAATAAATCCAAGTCAGTGGTCTCAGGCAGTCTCAGGGAGTAGGCCAACCGCTCGAAAGTCGCGTGTTCTAGTCCCGGTATGGGCATGGGTGTGGATTTTAATAGCTAAGGGGCGAATCGTAACGGACTGAAGACCAAAGTTACTAGACTGGCCCATATAAAAATGAAGTTAACCAAAGTTTATCAATAAACCCAACACAGGAGAGCGTTTCATTTGCTTTAGTGATATACAGAGAAATTCCGTTTTACTTTCCGGCACGTTCTAAGAAGTCCCATATATTGAAACGCTGTTCAAGTGTTATGAACTTCTCTTGTAAATGATCTCTCACGCTAAAGAACGCACTTCAGTTTGCACGTAAATTAAGGAGTTCGGAAGCAAAGAGATATAAGTGACATTAAAATAAGAAGAAAAGTTTCCAGATCGTCTTTTCTGTATAACAAGAATTTCAAGGGATACAAACTATTCGTACTTTTCAGAAAAAGGGTCTCAATATCAGAAAATAGGTTACAAATAGCTTCAGAAATAGAAATGCACGAAATACGTAGCAATCAGTTTTGTATTCTCACATGACCACCAAATACATTTATACACTTATTCCAGCGATTTATACACTTATTGATGAGCATCCAAAAACCTGTTACATAAAAGGTTTTACGTTGTTGCTGCAGCCTCATACGGACCTGCCGTCCAACATCTGTTTCATCTACAAAACGATTACTGTCAGGTGTAGCGCATCATAACATTCTCGTGTTACAAAAATGTTATTTTCCTCAATGAAGTCGCAATTCATTGTATTTCTTTCTATTTTGATAAGTTAGAAATGATAATGTTTTGTAATACTGATCGACGCTAGCGCCAGGTTACTAATGTAGCAGAAGTTTACGATTTTGAATTAGACGTATGAATGTAATGAACGAGGAAGCATGGCTGGAGTTTCAATGTCTCCCCTACTGAAATAACGGTTATATTGTATTACAGTAATTAGTTTAATTGTTTCATGACACAAGGATACCTTTCGGATAGTATTAAACAAGTACATTTCTTTTGGTCGTTTTGTTTAGAAAGTGAGACAAAACTAAATGTCGGTCTGAGAAGAAGGAGTTTGGTTTGTGAAACGGTGACATGTTGCTGCTACCTTGAGGAGATCCAAAATTTTAAGGAATAATATTAAAATACTATAAGGCCATAACAAACCATTAGTATAAATTGAGATAATACTGTTGAAGGACTATAAAGGAGTAAAGCGTAAATAAGGTAAGTGAAACCTAATAATTTGTGTGCATATATCTTTCCAGCCTTACGCTTAAAAGTTTAAGGTATCGTACTACAAAAAATTACATAAGAACTGACATAGTATGTGCGATTTCGATTGCTAAAGCACAATTGATTTTCGGCAATTAGCCATTAAAGATTTTAATCAGCGCGGCTAAAAGTCAGTGAGATTTACCTTTGATGTTAGGGGTCTACGAGTGAGGTTTGTTGTTAGGACCTACCAGTGTTATCTAGCAAGCAAGGTTTCCCAAGTATCACACCCGGATTTGCTTGAAACTCCTACAGTCAATAAAGGAACGAAAAGTAAGTATTACGTATTTTTTATATCTGCCAACGTGAGGGTTGAAGGAGGCAACCCCCACACCCCTAAAGTGCGAACATAGAGAATTGGACATCTTTTTTGCAAGGCCATAACTACCAACGCACACTGCGGATATGCTTTAGACTTGTACAATTGTAGTCTACTAATAGTTATAACCTTGTTAAATGGTGTATCATTTCCCTGGGTTCGCACTTTAGGGAGCGTTTGCCCCATTCAACCCCCACGTTGGCCGATATAAAAAAAACGTATGTGTTAGTTTCATTCCTTTATCAACTGCAGAAGTTTCAAGCAAATCCGCAGTGCGCGTTGGTAATTATAGCCTTGCTAAGAGGTGTCTCATTTCCCTATGTTCGCACGTTAGGGGGGGCTGCCCCCTTCAACCCCGACGTTGGCCGATATAAACAAAAACGTAAGACTTACCTTTCGTTTCTTTATCGACTGCAGGAGTATCAAGCAATTCCGGGTGTGACACTTGGGAAACCTTGCTTGCATAGAACAAGGTCTATGGGGTTTCTTTTTGTGATAATGTATGTATTAACTTATTGTCTTCGATTTTGAGAACGGATTTAAAGACAGCGGTGCTTCTTTTTCAAACTTAAGTCAGGGTAGATTAGTTTCAACTAATTTTTCGCGCTTTGAAGTTGATTAAAGAGTCGGGATTAATTTTCTTAATAGAATCAGATTAGGTTCTATTTTCGGTGTGAGAAAGGTTGTAAGAATTGCTTTTATTGGTTGAGCAAATGGTGTGTGTGTGAAGTCAGGTTATATTATTTATTGTTCGAGTTTCTGGAATTGAAAAATTCGCGTGAGCGTTTCTATGGTTATTCTAGTATATGACATAGGTGGTTTGAGTGTTTAGCAAATTGTCTTATTTTTAAAGTCAGGTTGGAATGGTTATTGCGGTATTCGCTTCCGTGTTGAGCACATGGTGTGAGTGAGTGGAGTAGGACTTGATCATGTTGCGATACCTTTATTTTGAGTCTAAGCATGTTGTAAGTCGGGTTAATTAGGTAAATTAGAAATGTTAGGTCTTGTAGGAAAATATCGTTAAGTCTTCTCAAGTCAGGTTACTTTCATTTAATTCGCGCGTTATATACAGAGTTGAGTATGTGGTGGAGATACATTGCTTGGATTAGATTATTAAATTAGTGTTAATTTTCAGGGTATCCATATTCCTAGTAATTGTAGAGTCAGGTTAGATAGAATTCGAGTTCGCGGCAGTTGAGGAGTGTAGGTTATGTTTTGCGTAAGTAGTCTAATGATATGTAGCTGAGCACTTACGATAAGTTCGTTGAATTCATGGTGTGTGTGTTTCTAGTCGTGCTGAATTGAATCGTTAGTGAGATCTTTTGGAATGGGAACATGGCGTGAGAGTGCAGAGTCAGGTTAGAGATCCTTTGGGTCTTTAATTGAGAAATTGTGTATTGGATAAAATCTAGACCATTAGAATTTAATTTTACCGGATGTAAACTGAACTCCTGGTGCGAGTGATACTCTTTTTAGGGATTAATTAATGACTGGTTATACTATTTTAAGATTAATAGTTAATTCTCTGGATCCGTAGTACCAAGGAAGTTGAGAGAATCCTTCAATAAGGTTTTTAGGAATATCGTTTTTCATTTTGAAGTTAAATTGGATGCTAATAACTATTTGATTGTTAAGAAACCCACTGATAAAATCTATTAATTAATTTCGAATTTCATTTAAACTTTTGAAATCTTTTTTTTTTTAACTTTCAAATAACCCCACTTAAAACAATTTTATTATAAGCGGGGTTTGTCTTAGAGGATTAATTTGGAATGTGAATTAAATTATAAATAAGTAATTTCGAACAAAATCTGTCATAGTTTCTTTGAAGTTGAACATTTATTCTTTTGAAATTTATTAACTGACATCGGTTGCTGCGTCTGATGATATGAAGTAGTCGATTACAAATTTAAAATAGTTCAAATTTTGGTTTTCTTGATTGAATCTGCTGTTAAGGAAAATATGTTATTTATATATTTTTAATTGAATTCGATATATGACTTACTAGTTTTATTGTTGAAGGTTGAGATATTTTTGCATATGGGTTGTTCAGTTTTGTTGGCTTTTGTAATCGTTTCCTTGGAAACTTATGTAATATAATTGTTATTCTTGAAGTCAGGTTTCGAATAGTTATTTCATGTGTATTTACATTGGCGTAAAACCGTTGTTTCTTGGTTCCATACTGCCATTGTGTACATCTTGATTTCCTCAGTTAAAGGTTGTTTTTGCCAGTCCTGACTATACCTGACTAATTCTGTAAGACGTTACATAGGTTAGATTTGAGCGGACGAAACAAGCGAAAATCATTTGAGGCTAAGTAAGGACTGTACGGCAGCTGTTGAAGACATTACCATGCTAACTGCGTAGGAAGAACTTTTGCCCATAAGAAACACATCACTTCTACCCTAATCCCCAGTAGCACGTAAACGTGTTTTCGTAACCGTTCAATGTTAAATCATATTTCAACAAAGACGTTGATAAAATGTTAATACAACGTGAATTCAAATGTTATTTCAAACTATGATAGAGATTTCGCTTCATGAAATTCTTTCTGATTTAATTGAATAAAAATATAATTAAAAGCTAATTGAATGACATTAACTTTTATTTTGTGTTCTCTTTTGCATGTTGAAAACATGTTGAATTTCTATCTATATTACAACGAAAATTTGATTCCGTTGATTGGATGTAATATGACGTGTTTCAACTGTTATATTGAATTATGCCATAAATCACGCTTCATATGTGTTTCTCTAAATTAATTACATAAACACTGTAATTAAAAGTGAATAGAGTGAAATTAACTACATCTATTTCACCGTTCATTAAACGGTTTATTAAAATTTCGATTTTTTTCATTGCCCAGCTTTGACGTTAAAACTAACGTTTATTCTCAATGTTCATTTGAATGTCTTTTCAACCATTATTAAACATCGGATAACATGTTGAATAACTATGAGGAAAATACCTCCATATGCTGATTAACCGACCTTCTGGATTGGTGGTGACTGCCTTTAACCAATACAAATGCATTTACTTCAGATACAGCCTTCGTAACATAAAGATAATAGTAAAATAATAGTAGCTTGATGGCTCCGTGAATGAGTGGTTAGAGTGACGAACTACAAACGACTAGTAGGAAAAGTTTCAGCTTCGAATCCCACTGCAGACAATGAGAAAATTTACTACCAAATGTGCATGAAAGTAAAGGTGAAGTCCAATTAAGTATGTATGTCAATAGACAGCAACCAGTAATTTTGATATGTTTTGGGCAACCGGAAAGGATTGAACAGTTGGGCATAAACAACGTTAAAAATGTTTGTTTTTTTCGTTTATCCTAAATGTTGATTTCTACCTGCTTCTCAACCATTATTCAACATCAAATAAACCGTTGAAAAGGCAGACATTCTGGTACATATACAACGGTTAAATAACATATCTTCGCTAACGTTAAATCCACGTATTTTCAACGTTTATTTGCTACTTGGGATGTACATTTCTCGAGCATGGGTGCAAAATCCACACTTCACTGACATGCTTCCAATGATTGCTGGTGCTGCTCACTGACTCAGAGCTATCGAATGACTCCGCTCAAAAATTGGGACGGTGATTACCTGTTATACCTCAACACTCTGAAATTTATTTACCTACTCTCAGTAGTTCTAAACTTTAGAATATCAATATATTGGCGTTTCATGTTTTCTGATCCGACATAACTTTGTTACTATTTGTTGAAAATAAATGATAGAGAAAACTGAATGCCTAATATTTGAACTCAGCCAACTCGATTTTGCTGCTTCTCTACTTGAAACATGCTCGTTCAGGGACACCATGATCTCTATGTGTGACTGGCTTACACCATAATTACCCACAAAATCTGAAATATTACTTAAATAAATCCAATGTCTATGAAGCGATTATGGGATAGCAAATGAATTCAAAACCTAATGCGTCCAGACATTGTAACTGTGAAAACCGACAAACGATCTAGGAAATTCATCCCCCCACCCGCCAAAAAATAGATACACTAAAATAAATTAACAGCAAATATTGCTATGTGAATATGCCACATTTTGTTAAAGGTCACTTTTAGGAGCAGTGTATACTCAGGATCATTGAATATGGTAAGTTGGTACTGAAAGTTCAATAACTTGCTCAATATGGCAACACTGAGCCTACATTACTATACATATTTGAAATAAACTTTCCGAATATTTGGAATATGTATTAATTCGGCGTTGCCAAATCCTGCAACTTTGAGTTAAGAAAATGTTTGTGTCGGCCATTTTTATGTACACTACAATATAAAAATTGTATGAAGATAAAAAGAGTTAGACAGGAAGAAATCGCTTCCAAAGAAATTCTAGCTGAACCAAATTCTTAAAAGAAGAAACTTAACTGCCTTCAGCAGAACTCATAACCATCGGTATATCAGGTACAAAGAGAAAAAAATAAAAAGAGATAAAGTAAAGCGTTTCCAAGACTTTCACTTCGTCAATCCATCCAATTTTTGGAATTACCACTGAATATGCATTGACAGCAACTCGTGGAAGGGTTTCCAGGAAATAATATCCGCCACTTCTTTTCTTGAACCATCGAAAAGCAATTACGAGGAGTGCCACAGTGAGAAGAATGAGTGAAAAAGATAAAGAATGATGAAAAGAGAATACTGAGAGAAATAGAAAATACTGAGAATAAAGACAAAAAGAGAATACTGAAAATAAATGATTAGAATTCTATTTTTCTATTATTTCATTAAATTTACTGTTTTTCGCTGAATTGGCCAGAATCTATAAATATTATTCGCTTCAAAGGCATTACGTTTTTGTTTTTTAAATTTACGTTGTTAACGCTCCTAACACTCAAAGATATTCTATTACTTGTGATTAGGATTGCCAGATTTTGTAAATGAAAAACCGTGAAAATTAATTATTTAATTGAAAATCAGGACTGTCCGGAAAAACCGGGACATCTTGAAACCCTAATTGTGCAAAGCAGTACTTGAAACGTTGGAAGTTATAAAAGTGAAGACGACAGATTGCTTAACTATTGTATTGACTATTTGTTGATAACGATGACTGAAATGTTTCAACTAATTTTAATTACACAGTTGTCATTCATAATTAATTTCTTAGACATCTCCCATTCAGATACAATTTACTCCAGTTTACAATGGTCTAACATAGGTGTTAACCCATATATATATATATATATATATATATAGGTGTGTGTGTTTACACGCTAGCAGCCATAATTTTGAAGATATTTGAACCAAATTTTATTAGGCTGTTTCTAGGCTAAATAGCTCGGCTAAGTTCGTTAATGAGCAAAATGAGGGGATTGAAATTTTGAAAAACATATATATCAGCCCCTATGAAGTTTATAGGCAAACTGTCTGCAAAAATTATAGAACTCCCTAAGAAGTTTAAGATGATACCAAGGATTCCAGAGTTGTGAGGGTACGAGTGAGGGAGGGGGTGGAAATTCGAATTTGTTAAGCCCATGTCTTGTGGGGTAACGTTGAAAAGCTCTTGATGATTAATCTATAAATCAGTAACTAGTTTCTCGATAGCGCTCATATTTCGTTAGGGGTCTATAAGGTGGCTTGTTTCATTGGGCCTGTTAATTTCAATTGGAATATCACTGCATTCAGTTCTAATAACAAAAAGTTTGCACGGTAATTAGTTAACCTATTAGGGTAATTAGTTACCGTATTTATAATTTTATAATGAAAATAAAATGATAAAAGTATATTTACTTAAAGTGTTTTTATTCTGCACTTACCCCAATAAATTCAATCAAAAACACCTCGAAATCTACCTCAGCCTGTGGGCCTGCCGAAGAGAATTTTTAATTTTTAGTCCATCTTGAAAAAGCGTGTTTTTTTACAAAATCATTTTTTTTTCTTCAAGTTTTTGGTAAGTGTTTATTCCCAATTTCTTTTGGCTATATTCTCTTGGCTAATTTTATTATTTGCACAAGTCGTTTTGTAAGATTCGTTTTTCGCAAGATTCTTTTTTGAAACATATTTTTCAAGATTTTATAAGAAAAAGTTGAAAAGTTTATTTTACTGAGTAGTTTAGGAGAGACAAGAAGCTGAGTAGAAATGTCTTATGGCTTGAAAAATTGTACACGTTATAAGTGCTTGTATTTGCCTCGGTGTTAAGCCATCTACTTCATTCTTGTACGTACCGAATGTTTTGTTTCAAGATGTAGATAAAAAGAGATGAACTTATTGCGAGTTTTGGAGGTTCAAAAGTTTTGGAGGTCCTGTTGCAAAAGTTCTTCGATTAAACACCATTTCAACCTTCTAAATTAACATCAAAAGTACATTACCAGTTTCAAATTTCGGGAATTTGATTATTTCCGATTTTAATATTCGAGACCTAGATTAAAATATCGAAGTATATTCACACCCAAGTATATTCATTTTTTTTTTATTTAACCAGAGCTGACCCATTTATAACGAAGAAACGTGAGACTTTGAATTAGCCAGCTGAGATTTGGATTAAACATTTTAATTAGTTTCCTGAAGTAAATATTAGCACCGTCTAAACCTTACAAGTAGCGATTTCCTTCCTACAATAATGGCGAGAACATAACAGCATCTTGCGATTTCTTGAGCACAAAAGAAACTAGAAAAGAAACGTGTTATTAAAGAGCATCTTAACTGCCATCTGTTGCCCAAACTGCAATGAACTATGCAAACACAGAAATCTCTTGCCCATTCTAGAATTTTAGAGAAATGTTACCTAGAAGATTTGAATAGGTTCCATATCGACTACAAATGAGGTGTTCAGAAGCAAAGGGATTCAAGTGGCATCAAAAAATAAAAATGTTCGAGTTCATCACCTCACTAAATATATGTGACACAAATTCAAACTTTTTTTATATTTCGATGTCACGTGCATGTCTTTACTTCTGATTCGCTCAAGTGCAGTGTGAATACGCGGATTTCTTGCTTTCCGATACAGGCCATAACTGAGCGGTTCAGGGAGGTATTCGAGAAGAGGATCGAAGTCTGTGAATCGAAATTCTAAATATAAACCGCAAGGTACACTTTAAGTAATCCTAAGGGAACGTCCCCTTGCATGCTCTAACTCGTAAGCATAAAGATGTTCTTATTTGGCCTTTTTAGTTCCTAATATTTTCCCCTATCTTCTACAGATCTGCGAGAAACAAAAGGTTGAAAGTCACTGCCCTCAAGGTACTGTTAAAAGATACGGAAATCTTCAACATTCACAAGAAGCGATTATCCTATTATCTGATTATGTTGAAAGTTCTTTATACAGGACAAATGGAAACAAGTTTGAAACAAGAAAAGCAAAACAAATTAGCATAACGAGATGTATTAATTTTTAAATTTAAATTTTGTATTTTAACGCCATTTTAGTAACTAATGACTTCAACCCCTCTTGAGTCCATTAGCTGTTAAATCTCTAAACTCCACACAAACAAACCTTCATGCCCCAGCCTGGATTCGAACTCGGGACTTTCGAGTTTTTTCTGCCAAGCCAGGATGATGTTGGGATGGTACTTTCAAACTAGGCCGTAGCCGACTTCGTTTCAACATTCCCTCCTCTTCCTATTATGATCCGAGTCAAAGATGACTAAAAGCCATAAATACTGTTCAATTTAAACATGGATCAAAAACACTGAACTGCTGAACAAGACTATATTATTCGTAAAAAATAAATTACATGTAACGTTTCGACCTTCTAGCCAAGATCCTCATCAGACATACACTGAGTCTGTACAAAAACTTACACACATATAAATACAAGCCCAATAGTCTACCTGCTCCCTCATTGGCCGAAAGAAGCAGCCAATCAGGGGCGCCCAATCAAGCAGCCTCCCCATTGGCTGGAACAATCAGTCAATCAGAGACGCCATAAAACATCCCATGTTAACAAAAAGAGAATCAACATGAAGCAAACTTAGAGCCCCCTAACACCTCAATTAACATACATATTTCTGTGTTTGTCAACAATAATCTTCCATTCTTTATTAATGCTAAAACCTTTGGTCCAGTTCATTAAGTTCTTATCTTCTTCTTTTTCTATCCACCAGGCCTCCTTCCATTTTCTAGGCCACATACTATCTTCATGTTCTAACACAATCACTTTTTCCCAGTCCACATTATGTCCTTTTTCTTTTACATGTTTGAATATAGCATTACTCTCTCTACCATATTTCACATCGCTCTTATGTTGTTTAATTCTTTCTTTCAACAATTTACCCGTCTCTCCAATATACTTCATATCACAATCCTCACAGTTAATACAATAAATGACACCTTTCTGCTCCTTCTTCCCTTTATCCTTTCCTTTACTTCGAACCAAATCCAACAACTTTCTACTGCCTTTTCTGTACACTCTTACACCCTGCTTTCTTAACATCTTTTTAATAATCTCTGTGTCCTCTCCTAACCCTGTAATGCCTTTCCATACCACCTCTTTTCCTTCCTCATCTCCTTCTCTTCCCATAGAAACCACAGATGCCTTTAAGATATTCCTTTTACTATACCCATTCTCATACAGCTGTTCCTTAAAAACTTTTACATTCTTTTCTACATTTTTGCTACAAATCCTACTAATTCTTGTCAACATATTTCTTATAAAATTTGCTTTGGTGCTTTTATCCACCTTACTTTTCTTATTACAATAAATACCAGCATTGCATTCTTTTTGATACCATTGAGTTTTAAGTCTCCTCCCTTCTTTACTCATTAAAATATCAAGATAACATAAGCTACCTCCCTTCTCTATCTCCAGCTCTAACTCTATTCCTTTTTCTTTATCCTCAATGCCTTCTACAAACTCTATCAAAGTTTGGTTTGTTGCAGGTAGGACGGACGATGCACTAATAATAGTGATGTGTGGCTGTGGACGTTGTGCAGATGTGGTGAGTGACGAGTATATCCGACTTGACGGAGTTTCAAAGTAGTCTAATTTGGGGTGCCTGTCTAGGTGGAGGAGCATTTGTGAGCAAAACAGCGACGTTATGCTGTGTATTACAAGGCACGGTCTCGGAAGTCATACACGGAAAAATAGGATCAGCGGAGCCCAATAGTAGTCAAAAGACGAAGCTGCAGCATAGGGACCGCCAGGCCTTGAAACGGATTGTGACGTCCCAGAAGAAGACAACGGCTGAGAAATTGACTACAAAACTTAATCTGCATCTAAAAATCCCAGGGTCATTCAAAACAGTGAGGCGGGAACTGCATAAAATGTTTATCAATGAGCGTGTTGCTATTCCCAAGCCCTAATAACAGACAAGAATGCTCAAAGGCGACGTGCATGGTACAATTCCCACAAAAAGCTGGACGTTTTAGGTCTGGTAACGTGTCGTGTTGTCGGACAAGTCACCCTTTACCCTCTTCCCCACCACTGGACGCGTGTTTGTCTGGCGAAAACCCTCTTAAGCATACGATGTGGACTGGCTCTGCCCGTCTATCAAACATGGGGCGGGTATTTAATGGTATGGGTATTCGGCAGCCCCTTCTCACATTACACGTTTCAGTCAGAGCAGTAATGTATAGAAAACTCTTGGATAAGCGGGTCCACCCAATGATGCATACCTTATTTCCAGACGGAAATGCCTTATTCCTGAATGCCCCATTCACACCGCTGGCCCGGTTTAAGAGTTGTTTCACGAGCATAATGATGGGGTTCAACATCTTCCCTGGCCTGCGCAGTCCCCAGACCTGAATATCATCGAGCATCTGTGGGCTGTTTTGGTAACAAGGGTTTGGTGTCAATTTCCAGCGCCTTCGTCTTTATCTGAGATTCATGCTGTGCAGTATGAAGAATGGTTTCAAATTCTACTCACCACCATTCAGGATTTATATCCATCTATTCCGTACAGAATTCAAGTTGTATTGTGTGATAAAGGTATTAATACAAAATGTTCCCCCTTTCACAAGTATTTCCATTATTTTGTCCAATACCTGTATCTTCGCCTCGGTATATGGGACTCATCTTCCTATTATGATGCAACGTCGCGTAACCTTCAATGCAATATAAAGCATACAAGTAATTCCCTTCTCTCGTGGGTTGACAAGATGCTCCCGTTCTTAGTATTTACGGCCCAAGGGAGTGAATTTTGACGGAGCTTCCAGTGCCAAAGAGTAGCTATGTTCGTGAGTGTGAACTCACGATAGCTATTTGATGCAAAATCAAAGTTTAGTTTTAAGAATTCATTGCCAAAACTTTTATTTAAACATTTGTACTTTAACTTCATACACCTCGCTACACTGTTTAACAATATATTAATTATTTGCTAAGAACAGTTTCATTTAATAAACATTAAATAAAACTATTTACATTATTGGTAGAAACCTTAGAGTTAGGAATATAAATACAGGGAACCTTAGGCTGTTCTGTTGGAGAGGGGAATGAAGCCAAGAGACGGAAGAGACGAGGTATTTCGGCTATATTAACTGGCCCCATATTTAGAGACCCTCTTTTTCGAGTATTGCCTCTGTGAGGTGCACTCATTCTCCTATCGCGAACTCGTTCAGCATCTATAGATTGCAATATCTCAGGATTGCAGTTAATTAGGGGAGGTAATTAATGACGAAAGATTGGTGTGATAATTCTTTTGGCACTTCAGAATAAAATAGCGACTTAGTGGCAAACTTTTCAGATGATCGGATCGCTGTAATTAAATGCGTCATGAAACCACCTGCCCTAGTTCGCTCTCTAAGCAGTATTTATAATTAGATTAGAAAATCGCTAACAGATGGCGGTAGTAAAGAGGCAGAAGCAGGTGGATTTCAGCTTCGGCGAAACAGTTTATAAAGATGGTTTGAAGGTAGAAAAATCTACATTTCAATAGATGCTAGCAAAGTTAAATTTATATTAAAATCTCTTACTATTCTTTTTGCTAACCAAATAAATTCTTCTAACTGTTACCTTTAATATTTGGTACCAAACCTTAGAAAACAGTTAGTTTATAAACAAACTAAGCAACAAATATCTCAGAATTTTTAAGCAATTTTCTTAGGTAAGAAAAGCAGTTAGCTCGGAGAAGGTTGGAGAAGAAAAGAAAGAAAAATACAATTAATGAGCGCAACATTGAATGAAATTTGCAGTATCATCACAAAAATACATTTGTAGAACATTTGTTACATGTATAAAAATAAATGTCAACTCCTTGAGTTGCTAATTTTAATGCTTTGCAATGATGAAAAGGGATCTTGGGTAAAACAGTCTCTTTTGTGCTTTAATGATGGGCTCTGGAGTAGCAGGTGGAATAAATTCAGATTGTGTAATGTGAAACCTATAAATAATTTTAAACACTTTCACACTTCGTTAATTGTGAACAATTATTCCATGAACGAAATTAAAAACTGAGCATTAAATTACTTCAAAAAGTTCTAATTTAATCAAATGAACTTTTGAATAACTGTTAAAGTGCAGGGAAGTATAGATTCCCGAAAATCAAATTTTAGTAAAGATAGAACTGGTTGATTCTACTCTTTGTTAGCTCTAAAGAAATAGGCTTTTTTGTGTTCGTAAATGTTAAGAAATTTCCTTCGTTAAACTCTCTTAAATTTCGCTAAACATGTATTTTATTTGTTTGCCAGTAATATTATACAGGATGTCCCTAAAATAATGGCACAAACTTTGGGAGTTCTTATATATATATATATATATATATATATATATATATATATATATCAAAAGAAGAAGAAAAAGTTCCTTTAATGAAATTCTGAAATCTGATTATTTCTGAGCTACAGGCATTTAAAATCAGGGCGGGATGGCCACAAATGACGTCATATCTCTACAAGTAATGGCATAATCCGGATCGGCTTAGAAACTCACATTGGAAGTAGTACCCAACACATATATTTAAGTTCTGTTAAGATTGGTGAATGCAGCTTAGAGGAGATTTCTATGTTTTCCCAATCAAACCATATAATTCTTTGACAACGACATTCTTAGGTTGCTAAACGTGTCTATGCGACATACCGTCAATCAAAAGCATAAAATAGATGTATCGGGTACTACAATGAGTGTGATTTGCCAAGCCGACACCACGTACGTCATCATGTGCCGAGCTATGACCTCATTTGTGACCACCTTTACTTTCAGTGCTTGTGGCTCCGAAACTAATAAGATTTCGGATCTAGTTCAAAAGAAACTTTTTTCTTCTTTTGATGTAAATAATCAACTCCAGAAGTTTGCGACGTTGTTTTGAGGACACTCTGTATTTATTATGAGAACATAAATCATTCCCACGTTACAACTTTGAACTGTAAAGAATCTCAAATTTCTCTCAATTCTACTGCGAACTGTTCAGAGTTCAATTTCTAGAAAGATTTCATAAATATAATTTGATAGATTGATTGAGTCAATTATAGAATGTTGAAATCAAGGAGCGTATTTAGAACATGACACAGAACACCAGAACAAAGGTTTTCTTACTTATTGCCCGCTGCCCAGAACAGGTTGAAAGAAATGAAAACAAAGATCGGTAAAGAGAAATAAAGTTTTTTTTTAAAGAATTCAACAAATATTAATTCCAATGCTGTCAAGGTGTGTATATAACAGATACTGAACACATACCTATGTACTTCGTATACTTAAGAGGAGTATGTGATGAGTCATAGCAAAATTAGATTGATATAACGCCGTATACCAACATATGGCTTCAATTTTACTTGGTTTTAGCTATAGATGAAATTTATAAAAGACAAACAAAATACAAAATGAAGAGTGTTTTACAGAAGAAGAAGAGACTCAAAATAGTGAAGTATTTGTTCGTTTCTCGGTGAAATCTGACGAATGGAAACTTAAAATTGAGACCAAGGCTTCCTTTAATTTTCTCTTTCACATTTAAAAAATAACATAAAAACTGGCTTAAAATTATGTGCTCGAAGGTTGTGGTCGATAAGTTCAATGTTCCGTGAAGTTATTCCTCAAAGAAGTCGTGTTCTTTTATAAGGATACTGGCATACAGTACCCTTACTACTCAAATATATTACTGCCTCCAGTTATAGACTGACGTTACTCAGAACACATTACAATCGTTCTATAATCTGACATGCAAGCCAAGATGTGGCCTGGACTCATTATGTGACTCGCATTACTACGCGAGTTGGTGGGTTTGACTAACGGAAAGGAAAAGAATCAAATTACCCAAAAACGTTTATGGCAGCTGTACTAGCCGTGCCATGAGACAGACGATCAAAACCATTTTTAAGCAGCAGTAATGTTACCAATAATTTTCGTTCCCCATCCCTGCAAAAGCTATAAAACTTTGTCATGTTATCCTTATAATTTTGCATTATAACAAGAAATAGAAAATCTAAGTAAAACTTGAAAGACAACTGCTAAGGTAACTTGACTAAAACAATGTTAGAGGGAAAGATACATCTTTGACAAATGCATTTTGTGACGTATACACTAACTATTTGTTATGTTGTTCACGTCGCTCCAGACACGAAACCCATCTGAGTCAGTGTACGCTACACAACCTGATTATCAAAAGTTCTTCCTCTGTCATTGCTTTCAGTATACGTCTTCTAGTGTGCGGGATAAGAGAGAAAGTAATATGTTGTATCAGTTTTACAAACTGAACTCTACTCGCTTTGCATATTACCAAATACAGGATGAAATCAAACAATTTTCAGGAGCAGTTGACCGAAATTTTTCGAAAAATATGATAGACGTCTCCATTGAGTAGTGGATCAAAATGGCTGCGTATTATAATATTATTGTTGACATGGCATGTATAAGATGAATTATATTATTATACAGCTTGGAAATATTATTCAGTCACACTGTTATGCTACGATGAAATCATACGAGATTGTTTTACTCAAATACAGTCATACATATTATAGAGGGTGGCACAGAGGAATGTACTCATTTTTTTATGGAAGTGTACTCGGAAGGAGAGTGACGAGGACGAAGTGGGAGGTATAATCCTTCCCTCTCGTCGAGTTCGCCATTTCAGGTATCATTTAGCTGTTGTCGGTAGAATATTGTGTGTTTACCTACGATGCTTATGTTAGAAACGGCGAGTCATTGGTCATTTCGGAAATGTGCCTTGACCTCCTCTATCTCCCGACCTGAGTTTGTGAGGTTATTAAAAAGGAGCGACAAGGCCCGTTAATTATACGAACTGAAGGCAGTTATTCGTAGAGAGGTTCTGCACATCAATCAGGATACATACATTAGAACCCGTGTGGGGTAGCTTCACCTCTCGACTTGAAATTGGATCAGGGAAGGTGGACATAACTTTCAAGGTGCGATTTGTTTTTTTCTGTGTGAAATAAATGACATAAGTTAACGCACAGGTTAAAACCAAAATAATAAAGTTTGGTAAAAAAAATAACTGTGTACTTTTTATTTTAAAAAATGAGAACACTTCCCTGTGTCACCCTGAAAAGCAAAAGTTACTAAATTAAAGACGAATGACTGTTCTACTACTATTGATGAAATCTACGCTGCGCTAGAGGACAAAAGATGTCGCGAGCGTTTTGCTATATAAGGTTTATCTCATATCTTTACTGCAGTATTAGATAACATGTACGTATTAAAGCGTTTGATATAATATTATTTCTAGATATTATGATTTTTGGATGTTTAATGTTAATTATCTCATATGAATGTTCCAAAGCTGAAAAATGAGAAAATTCAATATTCATGTTTGTACATTTTCTATAACAAAATGTCACGTTTTATCGCATTTCGTGTCTTTGCTGACACCATTTTATAATAAATAGACAGAATGTTGACGTTTTCTATGATGGAGTTTTGGACTTGTTCACAGAAAAAAAATCCTTTGCAATTTTGAGTGTAGTAGGCATCTCCAACAATGTGGACAATCGGTTTCTGAAATATTTCCTAAAAAAGAGAAAACTTCTTGCAGTTTTAGTCATTATTGTTGCAATTTTGTATTTTCTTTAAATCAGGGACGACAGTGCTATTTCGGAAAATATCTGGGAAAAATCTGGGGTATATGATCAGTGATCACTTTAGTTTACCACTTCGGATCTCTGTCAAATCTAGTACAATGGTGCTAAACTTACCACACTTCAATGTTAATATTGCATTACTAGATCAACAATTAATCAAGCAACCCAAGGTATGAAGAAAGAACAAAACATAATTCCGTCGGTTTGAACTCAGTTATTTTTTTCATCGCTGTTGGGTATTGGTATTGATTGTTGAGATGATCGAAGTCACATTTTTCACCCTCTTTTTCGATTCCTGACCTTTAAGGGTTAATGTGATGGAGGCCGTACAAACGAATGTGAAATCCTCACATTATGCGTTTTTATATATTGCATATGTGGAGGTGGAGGGGGTAGTTTTCCAGAAAATAGCCGGACACAGATCCATGGCATATATTATTTTGGTAATATACATTCTTTATAGCTTTCAGATAATCATAAAGATAGTAGACAAATTACGCCAGCTGGAATTCTTGGCCCTAGTATAATTGTCTGACAAGTAGCATGCATTTAATTCTGACAGTCGATTTTTAATTTCCACTGGGTGGAAAGAATTGTCACGCCGTTGGTGCCGTTGGCTTGATATATCTTTCGCGTCTTTCTCAATCCCTCTTTTCTGCTTTGCCCATTGGCACTCGACACTCCCGAAATTCTGTACGGCAAGAGGTATTTTGGCTAATGCTTCGTTTTAATCATGTTTTTTAAAACTTTTTTAGTACATAGAAATGAGATAACCACAAATGGTCAATTATTTTGACATTTACTACACATGAATTACATACCGGCTGAAAGTTGTACCAAAAATTGTATCACTGAACTGATAAAAACTGAAACTTGGATTTTTTTTCTTGTTTGCTGGACACGCTCGCTACTACCGAGATAGTATTACAGACACGACGAACTTCTATGGCCATAACGTACCGTACTGATCAGCTCACAGTTCTGCAAGCTCAACTTTTTTTTTGTAAGTGTTGAAAGTAGGATAATATCTCGAACTACATCTAACAGTCTCTTAGAGTAATAAATACGAATTGTTGAGTGAACTTTTTAAAGGAAATTAGTGAAGCGTATGGCTGAGCGAAAGCGTATTCGTCTTCGAATCAAGTGGACCCAAGTTCAAATTCCCTGATATTACTCATCATGAATGAGGTTTTCCCTGATTCTTCACACCAATGAGATAGTACCTTGTAATATAGCCTGGATTTCTATACTTCCCTTACATTTTTCATGGAGGAGAGTAATGTTAAGAGAAAGGCACCACACAGATTACATCAGCATCACCTATTCCGTTTACGTTGAGCGTTTATTCCAGGAAAAATAATTTCAAACATTCCTGTCTATATTAGTATTACATTTTCTTTTAGTACATTGTTGCAGTTCTTTAAAATAAAAAAATAATATACAGTTGTAAACAACACGAGTTCGTTTTCAGCTTTGACGCTGAAATTAAAGTCACACAAGTGTACACAGTGAGTCTTTCGTAGTTCATGATTGTCACAATAAAACTAATAAAATATGTATAATTATTTGCTTTCCTTCCATTCAGGTTTTGTCTTCGTATTTCTTGCATGGTTTCTATTCTGATGTATAACAGAAAATGAAAAGAGGGAGGTATCCTATAAAAGGGACACCAGTTGTAGAAAATTCTGCTTTGAATCGATTGTTTGATGAGACGAATCAAATAGAGAGACATTGTAAAGTAATATCCGACTCCATTTGGGCAATCAATGATTTACCATAAAATTAGAATCAATGTTACGTTTCAGTACTATATTGAAGGATATTTTAGGAAACAACAAACCAAGTTTGACATTTATTGACAGATACGCATTGTTCTATTTTATTTTCCACCTTCAATACAAAATTGAAACGAAAATGAAATTAGAAACCATCATCTACTTTGGAGGATGTTTCATTGAATAAATAATCAATACACTTTTTCGTACATGTCTTTTCTGTACTTCCTCTAACTTTTGCGCTTAAGACTTTCTGTAGGCGATTCTTCAATCCTTCTAGCATCTAGCTCCTCGGGACTACTTTTCAAATACCTTTTGTTCACTTGTCATATGATTTTTTCGTAAATTCTGTTCAATTAAATTTTACATTGAACTTCCCTAAGATATAGTTATAAAGGCTTTGTTGTTCTTCGTTCATTAGGCTATCTCTAAAACTACACGGGTTCTATCCTTACTGCCGCTCAGTGTTATCAGGTTGCCGCTGTAGCAATATTTATCTCAAAATACGAAAACATTTCCCCATATTTTGCAAAAATTCCCTCCTGCTAAATTTACTTTTAAAATAAGTGAAAATGAAAACAAGAAGTGACAAAAAGATTCAACAAAATTTCCAGATTGTTTCCCTTTAACACTTCATGTGCCTCAGATTTTCCCGTTTTCTGGAAAATTTCCCTGCTCCTGCTACCTTTTATCGTTTCTTTCCTACGCTTCTAAAACCGATGATTCATACACTCTTTTATTACACTTTAACCGATTATTGATATTACAATTTTATACTATTGTGAACGTCTAGAAGTTGTCCTTTGAACGTCTGGCTTCGTCTTGCA
>JAGDQP010003112.1:80137-97139 GCA_022664845.1 Lepisma saccharinum
TTATTATTATTATTATTATTATTATTATTATTATTATTATTATTCTATTATTTCAACATTATCCAGTTTCCTAATTTGTCAGATATAAGTTCTAGTAACAAAAATTCAATTAAATTCCAATCTTTTATCAATCTGCACATCAGTTAGTATTCGATTGAGTGTTCCTTCGAGTTTCGTCGAACTCTTTAACTAGGTTAGATTCATAATTTAATTTCAGTTTAGTTTCTCAGCGCAGTTCCTTAGTTGTAACACGAACACATTGAAATGGAAAATAGTAGATCCAAGGAAAGTTCGACGTTATCATAAACTTGATTGGCACTTCTGTCAAAAAGTTGTTACAGAAACAAGACGTTCTAAAATGTCAAAACCGAATCTCAAGATTCAATCGAGTTGTCAGACACATTGCACTCTGTAGTTATGTAATATAATTATTTTGTTACTGTTAGGAAGATGGGGAAATGGAAAATTATAGCAAATAACATTTTAAACAAAATCTAGAACGGGAAGAGTATTTGTTTAAAATTAGTTGGAATAAAGAACGTTTTACGTTTTTAATGCCTACACTCTAAGCTGATTTGAAACAAAGCGTTGTACAACACTCACCAGTAAGAAAACTTACTATTATAATGGATCTCTCCACAAGAATTATTTATCTCTGTATGAAGAATGAATGAAATGTAAAATACCCAGGGCCTACAGGGTCACCGAGGAAGGGACGTCTGGCAGCGTGAAATATTAACTGCGTATTCAGAAATTTATCTTTCTTCTTGAAAGTATACATTCCTATGAGTACATTTACTTTTCGTTGTGGCTGGGAATAAATTAAAGAAGCAGAAAATTAGGCTCACGGCATGGCTTATCTAATTTAGCAAGCAACTTAGTTTTTTCTTCATCAAATAACAGCAGCAGTACCATCTAGTGTGGATTTCAAAAATCGTGAGATGTAGTTAATTAATTTTCATCAATTTGGATACCATTAGAACATAAAGTTCAACTGTAGTCGGGTGCTTTTGCCAGCTTTTTATCCTATATTCCAAGCCGTTCCACAGATATTCATCTGGATTAATCTGGGAAATATGCTGGACTATCCACATGTAACTGTGTTCCTGAATGGTCGTTGTGTCGAGATCAAACAAGTTCTGTTGTCTTGTAAGAGTGAGGTATTATCCATGTTATGTTACCCTTACAAAATGTAACACATATTTCCACAAAACTAAATGTAATTGTTCTCTTGAGCGTGACGGCCATCTTGTGTAAAACTTTGCATCAGCTACTTACGGTATTATCTTACCCAAAGGTTAGAGAAACTACCCACAGTTTTATACTATGATAGAAAGAAGTCCTTTATAGGCAATACGTTGTGTCGTGAGTTTACCTGTGATGTCCCCAATCACAAACACTAACCATGAGATGATAATTGAACTAAAGAAACGGACGTGCCATGACAAATTTTGTAATCGTCCTTAAGTCCTGGAAAACTGTAAAAACAACAGGGACGCGTGATTGAAATATATGGAACGAAAGAACGACAGAAACCAAAGACGTATATTTTGTTTGACAGATACATATGTACACGCGGAACGAGATATGTCACATGTAACACATCACGGATCATAAAGAAAGAAGCAACATTATAACGTGTAACATGTCAGATAGTACATACCTCACTCCATTTCACGGTATTGTATAACGGGAAGATAATGCTGCAGGTATAACTGAATATCACACCGAAGCAGATAAAGATAGCACTGACATCACATTCAGGTACAATGCAAACGTCACTACAAATTATCGTGAAAAGGAATGAGGAACGTATACGACAGATATCACTTTCTAACGTTGCATTTTTCTTAGTGGTACATGGCAAGTGACAAGTGGCCTTTTCCTCGTGTACATCTGCCTCTGCGGGGCACTTGCAATTCTATTTTGTTAATTTACAATTACGGGCGATACAGACGGCTATGACTGACAGACGACGACTTTGGTTATCTCTCTTTAGAAGACAGGGAGCAGGAAAGTAACTGTCAAGGTACCAAACCAGCATTAGGCTGTTAACGCTTAGGTAAGTCCTGGAAAACGTCAGTCAATATGTCCTGAAGTAGGATTAGAAGCTGCGTGCCTCACCAACGCCAAAACAAACTTTTAGACTGTAATTTCTAAGCCACGGGACTCACTTGGGATGGGTCCTATAAAATGTACTATAACTTGCTGTAATTGATCATCGTGGATATTTGATTACACGCGATCTCGCTGGTAATTCAGGATGTGGTTGTATTCGATCATCTTGTTCCTTTTAGAGGATATTATTTATACAAAGCGACTCTGAGTATTGATGTGCAAAGTTGGTTTGTTTGACAGCAAAAATGGCTTTGTGACTTGGCAACAGTGTGGGATTTATTTAACTGGTGTTTTGATGTTGTTAGAAGAGGCAAAGAGTGTTACTACCAAGGCTCCAAGGGAGGAAAATTCCACTTTCCAGCCGCGCAAAAAGGTAAGCACCGATTTATTTTTCTTTGACAGATTTTTTCAATCTCCTTGTGGAGAAGTGTTTCCAGAAAATCGTTTGGGAGAGAAGTTCTAAGAAGATGAGCAACATTTGTATTTCCAGAGCTCTTATTCCTTCTCTTATATTATGGTTAACTCCTTATAAAAACAAGTTTCTCTGTAGAAAATCTCAGTAGTACTTTTTTCTTTCGAATTTCCTATACAGATATACCCTTTTACTTCCCTGACAACACGTTACGAAGTTGTATTTTCAAAAATCCAAAATTACGATAAGCGTTTCAGCCAATAAAGAGGATTAAATTGTCACCGAAATTAAATATTATTTGACTCATAATTGGAAACGAGGTAGAATCAAAAATAAATTATTTCATTTCAAATCTCATTTTCCTCATGAATTTCTGTGTTATATACGAGGTTTGTTCATAAAGTAATAAGATTGATTCTGTAATAATATTATGAGTATGACTTTAATTACAAATGAACTTAATTTTCTTGGAAATAATTCCTTTTGGAAGCAGCATATGTAAGGAGAGATTATTCGCATTGGTCAAAAATAGTTCTGGAAGTAAACAACTGATACAATCATCAATTTGCCCAGTACGACTTCCTGAATATTTTCAATAGTTCCAAAATGGCACTCACTTAGTGGGATCTTGATATATGAAAAATAATCGCAGATCAGAAAAGTAAGGAACTATGATGCAATATGAACGAAAATTCTTGACAAAATTCTCCTTCAAAGATTTCATTACCAATCACAGTATGAAAAGTAATGACAGTAATGCTGCAAACACACAATGTAATGAGTTCAGTAACTGATGCACTGGTGTTCAATTTTAGTAGAAAATAACTAATGCCCAGATAATTATCAATATTGTTAAAGCCATCTTTGTTTTCCTAACTAACAATTGTAAGACTACTATGACAAACACTTTACGAAAGAATGACAACTTGATTATAGGCCTCACATAATGGTTGCGTGATTCTTGTTGTAAATAATTTGAATAATGTGAACAAGTAAGTCTATTATGTACTTTGTCCATTTAGTTTCTGTGCGAAAGGAAGTAGTATTTTTTTCCTCGAAAGCAAGGATTTTTTATTTACGCGGTTCTGGCTCTCAGGTACAGATATTATCAACGGAACTGTCACTGTAGATACACTGTAGATGTTACTGGGATAGATACACGTAACAATTTCAATGTAGTTTTCGACAAAATGATGGACTTGCAGGAAGCGGAACATAACTTACCGTAAGGAAACTATTAGTTACACAATTTTAAGCGTAAACGACAAATAAATCTACTGAAATCAACTTGTCTTATCAAATTTCGCTGGTAATGAATTATCTTTCTCGAAAACATTTTATTTATCTGCGTACACCCTACCATACAATATATACCAATAAGTTTATTATACTTTATACCAGCTCGCATAACATTTGTCTACACTTTTTGAAGATTAGCAGTAAATAACAGAATTAATTCCAAATAGTATACGAAGTCATTTTCAAGTTAAAATATTAATAACACATCAGGAAACGATGAACATAAAAAAGAATAACAAACACTAAATAATAATTTACAAAATGGTGACATCTGACGGATAAGTTATAAACCAATGGGTTATCATTTTGTGCAAGGGATTAAACATTAATACTGTTTCTTAAAGGAAAAGTTGTATGGGAATATTAAGGAAATTTAATTTTGCCGAATAACGAGAAATATTTAAAACTATGACCTAGCTCACGACTGTTAACTAGAAATGAATTATTTTACACTTGCAGTTCGACGATATTTATAACGTTTCAATGTACTCTGATATATAAGACTTCGTTTAAAACCTTAAAAGTTAACAATAGAGACTTTCGTGTACCATTCAGGAGAAAAAATGCAAGATATAAAAAACGAATGAGTCAGAAGTTTTAAAAATTCTGTTACAAGAAACAGGATTTGACTAGACTTTGAAAAGAAGCACAAGTCAAAAGGAGATCAGAGGAGTTCGAAGAAGATCAATGCCTTCGACCTTCGTTGCATTCACTACTTCTCTCTCTCTCGCAAGAAAAAGTTGTCTCCAAACGTGTGAGAACATTTTTTGTCAAACAGAAAATTAATCTTATGTTGCATTTCTTACTGAAAGAAATTCAGACTTTGAAAGATACACGAAAATAAAATCTTCAGATTCACACGTGATTTACTGGGTAATAATCTATCACTGTGACTCAAACGAATACTTTGTTTCATATAGCAATAACAGTGGAGAAACAAATAACTGTGATATGATTGATGTGACGGCGTTTTCCATAGCTCTATTGAACAGAGGGAGAAGTA
Source organism: Lepisma saccharinum (assembly GCA_022664845.1). Taxonomy (NCBI): domain Eukaryota; kingdom Metazoa; phylum Arthropoda; class Insecta; order Zygentoma; family Lepismatidae; genus Lepisma; species Lepisma saccharinum. The sequence continues at coordinate 84,970 of JAGDQP010003112.1, forward strand.
TTATTTTCAAATTCTTTTATTTAAATGATTATTAATTTATGTTTGTATGTACTATATAGACAGATATGTTATACTTCGAAAATAAGTGTAGATTATTTTGAAAATTAAATTGAACTTGTGACTTATTTAACTGAATCAGTAATACTGCTGGTGAGAAATTTTCCTGAAGTCTGATGACATAAATGCTTAAAGAAAACAATTTTAATACTACTGTCTTGTCTTGAAAGTTCAAGCATTATGCAAAACTAGGAGAGGCAGTTAAATTAAAACCTTTATCTTTTTTTTAATGAATTGTAATATAGATATTGTGGTTATGAAAGTTGGTTATATTGTTGCTAATAGTGTTATTTTTATCCAGTAGCTGGCAGAAGAGCTTAGCGACATCATCGCCGCCACAGGAGTAATTGCAAGATGGCCGCCCCACTATCAACGTGCACTAAGCAGCAACAGCGTTCGGTCATAAGATTTTTGACTAGTGAAGGTGTGAAACTTATCGACATTCATCGAAGAATGAAGGTACAGTATGGTGCCTCATGTGTGTCAGTGCAACAAGTTTATGAGTGGACTAGGAAATTCGTAAGTGGTGTAACATCTGTTGAAGATGCTCTTCGCCCGGGTCAAGCGCCTCGAGTTGTGACGCCGGAGACGATTGAAGCTGTTGAAGCAGTGATAAGGGACAACGCCGAGTGACTGTGGATGACGTAGTGAAAAATATTGGCATATGTTCAGCTCATCACATAATCCACACCACGCCAGCTAACAGATAAGCTGAAACAGCAATGTGTTGATGTGTGTGAACAGCTTTTGCATTGCTACAGACGAGAAGGTCAATGACTTCTCAATGACCTCTTGAAGAGAATTGAACTGGGGATGAAACATGGGTTCACTATTACATCCCGGAAACAAAAAGAATCTAGCATGGAATGGCGGCATTCGTCATCACCGAAACCGAAAAAGTTTCGAACCCAGCCATCTGCAGGGAAGGTAATGCTTACTCTCTTTTGGGACCAACAGGGTGTTGTTTTCGAGCACTACATGCCTAGGGGATGCACAGTGAATAGTGCCTCGTATCCCGATCTCCTCCAATCATCTTAAACCAGCTATACGCACCAAGCGACGCGGACTGCTGACAATAGGTGTCCTTTTTACAGAATGAGAACGCGCGGACTCATACTGCCGGCGCAACGACAGGGACCATTCAAGATCTTCATTTTGAGTGTCTACCCCATCTCCCTTACTCGCCGGATTTCTCCCTAAGCGATTTTAACATGTTTGGACCCCTAAAGCAGTCACTAGGAGGGAAGAAGTTCCAATCCGATGAAGAAATGCAATGAGTGATGCATAACTGGTTGCACAGCCAACGAAAAATATTTTTCCAGAGGCACTGAGGCACTTTGTAAACGATGGGAAACTTGTATTGAGAGTGGGGGGGGGGGGATTTATAAAGGAAAAAAAATACAAGTATTTCTAATTTGTTTATTCCTTTTGTTTTTACAAGGTTTTTAAGGTTTTCATTTGACTGACCCTCGTACATAAATATTGAAATGAATAATGTCAGTAATTCACAAGTCCAGAGAATAGTAAGACTTTTTTAAAAGGAAAGGTAGGTGTTATGGAACACCAATTTTATATATAGAAATAATTTTACGTTTTCTTTCGCTATTAGATCTCCCATATCATTTAATTGAAACAAATAGGTCAAACGACTACATTAGTTTAACACATAATCTGATAATAATCTAAAAGAGACTTTTTACATGTATAAAACAATCCTGAAGTGAATCTTGTAAAGACAAGGTTGTTCATTTAATTTCCGGAATTCACTTTTTTTAAAAAAAAATAATAGATATGATTTATCAACTAATCTCTGCTGTCCCCTTCAAAGTAGTTCCCTCCTTGACTTATACACTTAGCCCAACTTTAGCTCCACTTTCTGGAGCAGTCCTGGAACAGTTGTTTTAGAATGCGTTGGAGCTCTGCCGTGGCGTTTTCTAATTTTCTGAATGTATGGATAACTTTTTCCTTTTAAAGTGGCTATCAAACTGGGAAACAGCGAAAGTCACAAGGTGCAAGATGAGGCGACTATGGAGGTGGCTAATCACAAGATCGGCCAGTCGGTTTTGTTACTCACATCCTCCGTGAGATTCGAATTCGGGTTTCTTTAACTAGAGACTAAGGTCACTCTTTTGCCCTATGTTCTGGCATAGAGCGTCTCGAAATTATCTTTGGTGGACAGATGAATTGTCCACTATATCATGCTGGTTCGTATCCCGACTGGTCGGCTCCTATCTGACTGTCAGAAGATGATCGACTCCTTACTGTTCTTAATTAACTTGAATATTGTCTCTGATGAAACTGCGGAACACACCCGATATTTGGGCTTACATCCCCCTCACTTCAATCCGAAAGACAGGAGCTCAAGTCTTTGCTAATCGCCAAACTACCGAATTATTGATGACGGATCCCTACTTCTCTCAAGCTGTTCTCTGTTACTTCCATGGATAGTGGCTGGCCTCAATTGCCCACGGATTTTTGTTTTTATGATTTTCCTAAATCCGGGATTGAGCTCAACTTTGATTGCCTTGTCAGCTACTTATGTCCTTGGGTCCTGGTTGTCTCGACAATTAAGTATATGATGTAATGATGCAGGTGTACTTAATTTTAGAGACTTGCGATATTGGATTTGAATTAGCACATTTCTACAGAAACTGAGAGAGTCTTTCATTACAGAAACTTGACTCCAGATGCATTACTCAGCTGAACATATAAACAATTGACACTTCTGCAAGTGTTTAATAAAATATCTGTTATTACTCATTTATTTCGAGTTTGCAATATTTTAGAGATCTTAGTTTGTAATGCAAGACGGTTGACCTTGCCCTTTGGCATTGTCTTTAAGAAGTAACATATTAGTATTACTTCCAATTCTTGAGCTACTACGTAAATGTTGCTATGGACAATGATTTCGTCTTCTAATTTGGCTCATGGCTGTTTTGATAGTCCATGATACAACACGAATAAGTGTATGTTTGGTTTTCCATGCTAAACATGAAAGTGATTTTAATTCTATTTTTAAGATATTGCTAACTGATCGAGTTCTGGTAGAGCAAAGTTAATTGGGTGTCTAAGTCCAACAGTTACTGTTCTGGAGATGATTGGCATTAACTTCTTCAGAAAACTGGACTGGTAATGTAATCAAACTAATAAAGATGGCGAATCTTAGCCTGAACAATATCTGTTCTAAGACTGTGGTAAGAGTAAGCTAGGAATGAGAAAGAAGGAAAAATGGAAAGGGGTTTTGTACCAATTGTGTTGCTAGTTCAAAGAAATTATGTAATTTGAATTTGGGAAAATGGTGAGATTTTCAAGGTGAGATGATTACGTTATTTTAAAAACACTTGTTCTACTTGATGCAGGTGTCGATATTGACATCACTAATAATTTTAAGATTGGCTCGTGTTTCTCACTGTCAAGGTTAAAGATGTAACTATTCTTCGTGGAATGTGTTTTATTGAATATATTGAAGCTGTCTGTTGTTTAGCCATTAATATTAAGTTCGTATGAGAACCAAGATCAAATCATAGTTATTATTCCATGAAGGTGTTCTTACATAAAATTAAAAACTGTCTTTGGAATGACAATCTTTCTGATGACATTGAGTTGCTATTTATCTTTGGGTTTGGTATTTAATGTAGCTAAAAATAATACAGGAATAATTCTTTTCCTAACGTTACAAGCGAATGATCCAACTATCCAACTGTCGAGACATGGGCCTCGGGACAGCTCGTTTATTCAAAAACCTACTAACTAAAATACAAGTATCGTATATCTAAAATTGAAATTAAATGAAACCTATTAAAATAATAAAAGTCGAGCACGCGACAACATGGTCACCAAAAGTTACTGTACTGGATCCTAGAGTACTCATTTTTTTTTCAATATATATTAAATTTAGTTTTGTAGAAATTCTGTGCATACTCACAGCACAAAACATTCTTTACAAAATATGTTTCCCTTATTCATATCCTACCGCACTCTCTCTCTCTCTCTCTCTCTTTGAGTCTGTTTGTGCACTTTTTTGGTATGTTTGTGATTTGTTAACGGTTTCTTGACGTTGTTTGAGGAAAAACACATCAACTTCTTCTCCGTCACCGGCAGAAACTTATTTATTTTCCGTTTGAGACTTGTCTTTCTTCCTTTTTCTTGTTTTACATCATTTACCTCTTTTTCTTCTGCTGTTGAAGGACTTCATAGAACGCCAACGGAAACTAAGAAGCTAACCGCAAGGAAAAGAGAAAGAGGGAGAGATACAAAAGATAACGAGACTAAGAGAAACTGCAATACGCAGTAGCGTCAGGAGACACTGGATTTTGTTGACAACCATTCTCTTAAATGCAGTTTGAAAGTTCATCGAAGACTCTTTTATAAGTAGCGTAATCATCGTTACTTTCTTCCTCTTCAATTAATTCGTTAGAGGTGTAATTTCTGAGATTGATTTTAGATTGAAAGGCCAATCAAGTCGAGGCGTGTCTGTTCCTTTATGGTAATATGCTGTCCTTTCTTTCTTTCAATTTATGTTCTATAGAATAGACAGGCAGATGTGGGCTAATCCTGTCATATAGCTGAAGGATAATATTCTTCGGCGAACATTCTTTCCTGGGTAAGTATAAGGAGGGTAGCAACCAACGCCTTATTTTAGATACCGCCGCACTTTTCGTTTGGCCAAACATAGTAAAACCCTTGGAAACCTCAATCAGGATGACTCGCAGCGGGAATATTACCTTTTGCTTCTGAATTTCCGTTTGTTGGTTCACGACAGTGACCACGGCGACCTGGTGATAATTTGTTGTCATCAAAGTGTTTGGGAGTCTCTGTGATACTTTTAATGAAGCTGTAATTTTGAGGAGGATAAATATAATTTAAAATATTTGTCTTATAACAAAATGTGTTTAAAATACAATTATTCTTCAGCCACATATGTAAATTTTGTTCAAGTTTGGTTGCTTACAATTGTATCTAAAGTAAAATTCTGCTGTTGTATTTTGCTCTACAATTGATTTTTTTTCTTGTATTTGTTAGAAAACAAATATAGACATCTTTAGAACTCCTCTTGAACAATAATGCTTCTTTAATCTGAAACATGTCTCTGGTGGGTGAGTGGTAATGTTTCTTGCCTTGCAACTAACGGTTTAGATACCCGTTCAAGACCATCTCTTATTTCGTTGGCCCCTTTCAACTGTAGCCCCTTAGAACGTCATCATTATTCGATGGAAGGCAATAACAAAATACCATCGTTTTACCTTGCCTTGGTCCTACAAAAAGGTCTTAAACTTGCCTCGAACAGGACACTAATCATCATATTCGACCTTAAACACTCATATTGGCACTCATTCATTTTGTTCTCTTCTTTTATCCAATGCTGCTTATTGGTCACCTTTTTGATTCAAGATGGCCTTATTGTAATACAACAGTGCATCATTGGCTTTCCCTCAGTCCCATTATGTGGTTTCCAAATAAAAAAAAACTGAAAAATGTTCGCTCAAAATAACCAAGTAACCAAGGAAATAGTGAATGAAGACTTCCTCACCGTCGTTGTCTGGAAAGAAAATTACATTCTTGAAGCTTGCAAAATCCGTTCAAAAACAAAATGCACATGTGAAAAGGAATAATGTATCTCCCAAGGAAAATTGTTATATTGTAAAACGTACTATTTAAAGAACAGAATTAGGTTTTGTTTTGATTTAAAGTTTTGGAACAAAATATTGGTAAATTACCATAGAGCATGTAAAATGTTGACATTGTAGATAGAGAATATGAAGATTCGACAGTTTACGTTTATATTGATGTATAATGTACAGGCTGTGATATAAATGGATTAGACTGAATGGATCGAATTGCTTATTAATTATTGTAGTACAGCACAAAGGTAACTTATTGGTATTTAGTGGTCATATATGATGTGTTGGGATAAAAGGCGGATGTCACTCACTTATATTTGTTGCTATTTGGGAATTACTCAAATATAGGCTATGTTCTTTCTGTCCGAATGCTATATGTTTCCGTATCTCGTTCTTTGGGAACAAATATACAATTAGGTGTACGCTGTTTTAAAGGAAAGTCCACCTTACTCTTATTATCATTCTCCAATGGTCATCTCGGCATTTAGAGGATATAGATTTTAGGAACTATATCAAAAATGAACATCTGTTCTCACGAAAACCAGAAGCCAAAGGAATGCAAGTAACATTGACAGACATTTATATGTAACCCGAAATATATGTGACACAAAACTGTCATATTTGGTACAAAGAAATCTTGGACCTTAACAATATGTCACTGTACAAAATATGACATTTTTGTGCCACATATATTTCGGGTTATATAGAAAAGACAAGCTTTCTTTATTCGTCAATGTCACTTGTATCCCTTGGTTTCTGGAGTCGGCAGTTAGTCATACAAATGTTTAAAGGTACAAATATCCCAAAATTATATTTTCCACTTTCCTGCGATCAAGATAAAACGATGGATTTGTTATTTAAACTATCTCATCCTCAGTAGTTTCTATACTGCACAGTCTGCAACACACACGATGCTTCTGCTAATTTGCTTGCCTAGTAATGAGGGGTTATTTACAATTTTAATAAAATACAATGCAGTATGTAAAACCGTGTTGAGACGTCCTGTTCGCCACCGTTGTTTTCTTTGGAAGATCAGAGAAGCTTGCGTCTACTGCCTGGGAAATGTTCGCAACAGGTGGGAAAGCATGTTGAAGGCTATCAAATGGAATATATCGCATTAACTGATTTTGTAATCCGTTAGATAACTATAATATTTTATAATAGTACTATCATTTTGCTTCCTACTATGCAACTTGTTATGTAATTCATACCAATAACGTAGTGATATAATGCTAGGAATATTAACGAGTATATCCTTTGTATAGAGGAAAAGTAGGTCAGAAAGTCGCGGAAGATTTTCTTTGAGAAAGGACAGGTAGAGGTCAGAAACCACCTGATACTGTGATCCCATGTATTTTGATACGTATTGCCCTCACAGATAACGTAAAGTCGCCAACAGCTCTTGATGCGTTCATTCTTGTATTTATTTCCACACATTCTAACATTTTTATAACTAAAGGCAATAAATTTATCTGTTCATAAACAAACTTTTCATCCAGTTCTGTAACTAGTTCCTTTTCGTTTTGAGAAGAAAATCGGAAAGTTTTTTATACATTGACAGTTTCTGTTTTGCATAGTACAAACCTGCTACTCGATAAGTATAAGGTGTTCTTGGTAGCATACTTATAAAAGTAGAATTTGAGGAAATATTTTTCTATTACGAGGTACAACCAACATTTCTTCAAATAATAGGTAATAACCTATCAGTAATCAGATATATAAGACCTGTCTGGAAAGTATCCGACCTTTTTTTCTGAAGAAAGTAGTGAAGGTAGGATGGATACACTGCACACAGGGGTAGGAAAATCATTAGTGAGTATGCCTGTTGAGAGACGTGATTCTCGCTTGCTTCAGTAACCGCTAGATAGCCTGTGTGTAATGTCATGTGGTTTGTCTTCGTCTCAGTTTCATCCCGTGCAAAATGACAGATCGAGCGGAACAATGGTGATTAGAACTTGGAGAAAGCCAAACCGAACAATATACAAGAATCAACAAGCTTTTCGCGACGATGCCATGGGGAGTACATAAGTAAAAGAATGAAAAAAAACGGTTCAAAGATGACCTCACGACAAAGCAAAATCAAAGTGATAACGAAGGGACATTAAATTCACAGGAGTATTATATCAAATCTCCGTGGCCTACGTAATGCTGTTCGAGCAAGAGACCAGACTCATGGGCTTCTCAAAATTTGCACCTGTATCAGGATAACGTCCTGGTCCATTCCTCACACTTTATCAATTTTTTTCCGGACAAAGAACGGTATTTCTTCGTTCATCAGGTTCCATATTCCCCAAACATAACTTCTTGTGACTTCTCGAATTTCAATTTTATTTTAAGGCCTTTAGATAACTATGGTTTATTCCGTATGGATGATGATGGGATGAATTGGTGGAATGAAGAAAGTGGGAGGAAACGGGAGAACCCCGAGAAAAAACACGCACACGGTGTTTGTCCACCACAAAGTCCACATGGCATGAGCTGGGATCGATTCGACTACCCCTAGCACCAGAAGTGAGCGCTCTACCAACTGAGCCACCGTGGCCCCGTGACCTCTGGCTTTCCCCTAAAGACAAACCAACACTAAAATGTAGCAGCTTCGACATTCGAGAGGACATCATGAACAACATCACAGCGGCATTGATAGCATTTTCAAAAGAGGCGTTCCATGCGTGCATCCAGTAATGGCCGGTTAATTGGGTTAAGTGTGCGGAAGCCTAAGGGTCCTATTTCATAGGGGATTAGAAATTGCAATACATACATTTTTTATTTTCCTGGTATATGGTCGGATACTTTTCAGATAAACCTTGAGCATGTAATTCTTGTACGTCCCTGGACATAAACTTGGACGGCCGCTCTAAGGCCAACTCCAAATCAGAGGCCACAGATACCACATACTCAAATGTTCGAGAAATAAACAAATGACCGAGCCAACAGAAAGGACAAAAATAAAAAAATAATAGAGGAAGAAGCATACAGATAATCAACACATCACAGCGAGCAAAAACGAACTTTTTGAAAAACGAAAAGGTACATTGAAGCCTTCAAGTGACGACAAACACAAAACCAACGTTAAATACACATCAATAGCATCATACATCCAAAATTGTCAGCGACGAGCTTAAATCTATAATGCAATGCACACCACAAACAAGTTCTATATCGATTAGCGGTTTTTATTATTCTAAAGAGTCGGTTTGTGAGAATCCATGCTCTTCTGTGAAGGAATTAATGGTCTCAAGACTTATTTGCTTTGATCCTTCTCTTGTAGATGATAATTAGATAGGCGCATTAAATTAACGCTACCATATGTTGACGTACTTTGGTTAAATAAACTGTTTCGGATTAAGAACAAATAGTTCCAAATGTTTTCTCTAGATGATTCTCTCCGAAGAGTTATCTTTGTATGCATTCATTTTGTTTCTGAGAGTAAAGACCCACTTTTCATGATCCCCATCACAGATAAATCTAATGCTTTAAAAAGAGAAAATAATATGTTAGGTTCTTATGCAAGTTTAGCTTTCCTTTTCTCGTTTATAAACAGCTTTCCAGCAATGATGTTTGATCCCCAAGGACTTACTTCAGCTCTTCCCGCAGAGCGAAAACGAGTCAAAGAACCCTTCTTCAGTGCCTGAAACGATATGGAATGAGAACGTGGCTTCAAAATTCCGTTACAAATTTAACCGGGTCTTTAAGGACTATATTCAACTTCCTTGAAAGAATTTTACTACTAGCAGCTACTTTTAAATAATGCACTGACCACATGAAGCTGAGCAAGGTTCTTTATCTTCGCGTTTTCACCTCAGCTATGGTCGTTTCGAGCCACGAGACGCAGTGGTGCAATTTTATTAAGTAACGACGTCAGGGTGACGTCACGCTAAAAAGTGGTTAGAAACTTTACGCTACAGTAATTCTCTTTTATATTTATCACCCTAGCGGTGAAGAACTTCGTCACTCGACCAAAATGATGATCCACTCCTAGTGTATCTACAGGAATATGAAGTGAAAAACATCGCCTATTTTTTTTTTTTTTTTTTTTTTGTACTTTGACCAATGTGTTATGAAATGCAGGTTTACCGCAAATTGACCTCACGTGGAAGGGAGGCCTCAATGTGGACTCTGGGCATGATGGCAGAAAGCCAAAAACGAGAGAAGAAAACTATCTCAGAGGGTAAAAGACTATCCATCACAAAATACGTTTGTTTGTTGTTTCCTTTTGTTAGTCAGTAAGAATGGTGTCTAAATATTATTAATTTTGTAATTAACACATGCAGTATTAACAAAAAAATGAGTATTCCACGTATTCCATTCCTTCGGATATTAGGAAGAGTTCCGTTTATTCAACGTGCACTTGCTTAGAGTGAACAAGCGTTGGATTAGAAAAAAGCGAGCCGCACATTTACCCCCTGATTATCATTTCCATAGCAACATCAAATCTCGTTGGTTTCTGTACCCACACGAGCAATTGTTCTTTCTAGGTGTGTGTATACCTTCAGATCAGTAATACTATTCTTTTGAGAGTATAAACCGTTTAGACAACGTACTTAAATAAACGGTAATGTCGCCATCATAGCAGAAGTAAAATCAAAATAAATACTTTCTTGTTCTCAAAAACACAGTTGTCTTATAGTGATAATCGTAGATGAAAAATCGATACAAATAAACATGTAAGTTGCCACGTAATTTGTCAATTTATAAATGCTACCTTTCGTCCGGTGTACAAACCTATTTTTATCCAAAAAAAGCCTCAAAATAATCCTAGATGTAGTTCAAAGTAGACTATATTGATTGGAAATTGAGAATGTTGATATGATCACATTAGTGCAGTCACAGTCGTATAATCTATATTCATAAATTGCAATTGGTTTATAATTACTTTATCATTATGCATGGCGGGTCACTTTACTTCCAGTCCAATGTTAAAATTCATTGTTTTCATTCAGTAGCTAATCAATAGATGGCAGAGCCCACTCACTACAAGCAATCACTTGACTCTTTTTATATCACTTCTTTTGCCTCACTTTGGGAGAAGTAGTTAAACAAAGACTTTTCTACCTACAACACTTGAGATGGAGGAATGTAAATGAACAATTAGAACTACAGTTTAAACTACCTTCTCTGATTGGTCTTTTCTTTGAAAAAAGAATGGCTCCAGTATTGACATGAACGGACGAATGTACGCTTTTGCATTTGGGACAACCTGTAGGAAACCAATGAAAGCTTGCAAATAATTGTGAGAAGGAATGGCTGAAGGCACAATATGGTAATTTTTTCATGAATAGTTTCACAGACTTCATAAGGACAAATATCAGAAAATAAGGCTATGTAGAAAAATAAATTGAGGACATAGAAATTATGTTCTAAAGAATGCCTTTGTTTTCATTCATTGAAAAGATTTTCATAAGGAACGTAATTGTAGACCTCATTTATTATTCGACCCTCGTAGATGATATATATGATTGCGTATAGTAAAGAGGGTAACGAAACGTATGATTGCTACTGAAGAAACGAGATACTTATGTATGTTCAGCACAATACTCGGTTTCCTTGGGGAAAAAGAAATAAGTTCTTTCGTCAGATACATGATGCACTGGAATTCTTGATGCAATAAATATTCGCTGAGTCTTTCTAAAAAAAATGTCTCCTTGGAAATTTTCCTTTCTCCTTTTCCTTCTCTCTCTCTCTCTCTCTCTCTCTCTCTAACACTCTGTCTCCGCGCGCGCGCGTGTGTGTATGTGTTCTGGGTGTATGTGATCCTGAATATCTTTACATCAGGAAAGACGACTAGGAGTATCCTACTCTTATGATCAATTTTCCTCATCTTTATTTCTTGGGAAAGCAGTCTCATATTCAATCCACGTCAAGGAATATGAACAGTGCAGCAAGCGGTCTCAGAAAGTACAAATAATACTAAAGAAAAAAGATACATGGAAAGCACCAGAAGCAGGAATTCATCTGCAATAGCATTCCCCTGTCAATCAAAGGGGATTTCAATATTTTCCAGCGACAAAAAATGAAAAATTTCATAGGTTAACAGATATAAAATTTCTTTATTTTTTACTGGAATTTTGTGTTTATGATCATCTTCAAGTTAAAGGTTGACATCAGGTTGTTATGTAATTCCATTTTATCCGCGATAGAAAGAATGAGGAACGTAGAGGTCCTAGTCTTAATTCTAGGTATCATTACGTCAACATGTTGGCATAACGGAAGGGAAATCTCAATCAGGAAGAAAGATATTATGACGTGAATCCAGGTTCTCTTAATTTTGAGGCGACTATGCTCTTCCTGAGCCCACAGCTTTGTTTTGTAAGTTTTGGTTAATGTTTATTGAAAAGACAAGATATACATGCATTTGTTAGTCCTTTATACTTTTCTTTAGTTTCAAATTAAAGTACAGAATCACCTAGTTGGTAATTCAACTACTGTATGTTTTATATATACACGCGTATATATATATATATATATATATATATATATATATATATATATATA